>JAXIVH010000739.1:20216-48591 GCA_036785325.1 Urophycis tenuis | reverse complement strand
AAGCAGAGAGCAGCGCAACTCCGCAAATATTATCGACATAAAACAGCAAAATGCATGTTTGGAAGCACTCGCACAAATGTGAATGTCTGCCTTTGATTCACATCACAATGTGTTCTTTATTATGAAATTAAACACACACACACACACCCACACACACACATGCTAGCTGACCTCCACAAAGACTTCCCTGTAGCAGGAACATTCAGGCCCATTCCATGTCATCCATATACCAATAAGAAGTGTGTGTGTGTGTGGGGGGGGGGGGGTGCGGTGTTTTTATGTGCGACTGGGACTGGATGTAGGGGTGCCCCTATATCCAAGGCTTGTAAAACACATCCACACAGGAGCCTAAACATGGGAGCTCAAACACTGCCTCTTTTCACCCCACCAGACAAACACCCCTACACACACACACGCGGCTTTCAAAAAGGTGCATTCCGCGCCCCGCGCCGGGGCATTAATAATACATTCAGTATCGAGCGGCCATTTTAACGTCAACGGATGCAGCGACCTCCTGAACCCGGTTCAAACAGCGCCGCCTCGTTTTTCGGAAGACCTCTTTCGCAAGCAAACGTTTTTTCGTCCAGACCGTCTCGGTTCATTTTCGATTTTCGCTGCGTTTCAAAAAAAATTGTATCCGCGCCTCACAACGTCTCGACGCAAAAAAAACGCCACCGGGTCAGTGGACCTTCGCCGCAGATCAAAGACGCGTGGCGTCCGTGGCGGTGACCCGATTGCGGCGGGGGGGGGGGGAACATCACGCAGGCGCCGGCCCCGGCCCTGATCACCGGTTGTGCCGATTTCCGTTTCGGCACAAATGAAGACGCACTGGCTTGGTGACCCCGCTGCGGTCACTGCAAAGTGTTCACTGCAGATCAACCCCCCCCCCCCCGCCCCGTGCGCGCACTGCGGTCCTAAAATATTCATGATGCCTCTGAACAATGATGGATGTGTCTTTTAAGCACGTCGCGGGCTCTAATCAGACATCCAATAGCAAAAAGAAAGAAGTAACTCAAGCCCCGGCTACACTTTGAGAGCGCCCTCCTAGACGATCCATCTCCGTGTTTGACAGCGCCGCCTTAATTGATGGACCAATACCCCTGAGCGCAGTTTAGCTGCTGGTTTTCCATTCATCAAAACGGCAGTAAAACACCCGAGTGACAATTTCGGTGTGAATTCCTCCCGGTGAAACGTTCCGATGAACTCCCCGTCGCAGTCTCGGTCGGGACGGGGGTTCTCCGGGAACACGGGCCCCACCCCCAACGGTACCACCGTGGCCTCCAGAAAGAGAGCTTCTACTTCCCCGGGGCTTCACGCCTTCCCACCTACAGAAAGAGGGAGTTTCATGAGGGAGTTTGGTGTGCGAGGCGTCACCGGCTGAAGGAGAAGAACACATCCCCCCCCCCCCCCCCCCCCCCACCCCCGGGGGAAGAACCGGGCCCCAGGCGCTGCCAGGGAGAACCTTGCCAACACGGCACCACAAGGGCATACGAGCGCGTGTTCCGTCGCTCTTCTGCCACGCGAGCAGCTCACGCGTCCTGGGGAATACGCGCCGCCGTGTCACGCGATGGCACCGCGTCCCCCTTGACGACCGGGACGCGGCTCCCCGTAACTAGGGCCGACCCGCTGCTCCCCACGCGGACGTCAGGGGGCCACGCGCAGCATCCCCAGGAGGAGGAGGAGCAGGAGGAGGAGGAGCAGGAGTCACCTGTGGCTTCAGCCCGTACCGTTCCACCAGGCTCACTTGACTGATCTCCAAACCGCCACCGCAAGCACCGGTTGTCAGTGGAATTAAGTGCGCAATTAGTCACACGGCGACTCATTATAAAGTTAACACAATACCTTCTCAAGCCCATCAAATCGCTAATCTCTAAAGTCACCAGCGGTGGCGAGGGGGACTCGAGGGGGACGAGAGTCAGGCTGCCGTCTTGGGAGTCTCGGGGGGGGGGGGGGGGGGGGACGAGGGCCAGGCGACAGAGTCCCTGACAGCAGCCCGTGACATCCCTCACACCATGGGGGGGTGACGTCTGTGAGGGGACCATGGCAACAGATGAGAGGTGTGCACAACAGAGTCGCCTGGCCGGCCTCGCGAGGTCCGCACACTTTGATCACATCCTCGTGGCGGCGCGGGGGCGACGCTCTTGTCACTCTGTCAGTCAGGTCTGGACACGCCGCAGCCCCCCACACTGCCCAGAGGCGACTCTCACACATGTCATCAAGTCCTTCCACAGCAGAGAGACGTCTTCAAAAAAAAAAAGAGAAAAAAAAAACACCTCTCTGACCTTTGCTAGGGGGTACGGCTAGAGATGCGCTTAGCTGACATCGATGCGGGGTGAGCTCACGTCGGTGAGCGCAGCATCCACCTCGCCATCTGTGGCCCGAGTCCGGCAACTCCCGACAATATTGCTGATACATTAACCCCTGCCGCAGCGTCCATACTGCAGCAGCATCTCTGGAGGTGTGGTGTGTGCATGCGTGTGCGTGTGTGTGTGCGCGTGTGTGTTTGTTTGTGTTCCCGAATGCCGTATCATATGTGCTAGTACTCCAAGATAAAATACGATGTCCCAGAATAACCGTGTGCCTCCCGGGAGACAAGTCGCACCGCAACACACGGCATTTCATCACAAAAAACGCCCGTTACACAGGTAGCACGGATTTGTTCAGTGTTAAATGATTTATGGAGACCACCGTTCAGGGTAGACGCAGAACTGAAAACATTGCCAGCGCCTATCCGGGTAAAAATACCCTCTGCTGTGCTAGAAAGCCGCTGCAGACCCATTCTGACCGGGGACACAAATCCCGGGTTGCGCAGTCGCTTTTTGTCGTCCCTGTGCAGTCGGGGTCGCCGACGGCGACCTTGGCCCCCCCCCCCGGTTCTGCCCGGTGATGTCGCCACAACCGGGGGGCCGCGGCTTATTTCCCGCCCGTTAAGCGCTTAATTGAATCCAATTAGGGACCCCGAGATCAAGTAATCAAAAAGGCACCGGTGTAATTTTCAACCCCCGATATTTTTCCGCTGAGCTAGGCGGGGATTAATGAGCTCTGTTGCCGTCCCATCCGTCTCGTCGTCCTGATTACCGGCCACATGGCGTGGTGGGGGGGGGGTCGAAGGGACACAAAGGACCGACTGCGTGATGGAGCCACGCGGCCCACACCGTGCACACAACCAACCAACTCCCCACCCCCCTCCCCCCCCCCCCCCCCCCCGAGTTGTCATGGCTACCGGCCGGCTTCCCATCCGCATCCGCAGCCGCGTGTCCAACACACCCGCATACAGAATCGTGCGCCGTGGCGGGATGTGAATTAGACTTCTTGACTTGTCTGGAGGGAAGCACATGCACCCAATTACCGCCGGCTGAACACTTGGCCTGTGTGGTCAAACACGCACCCGACGGACCGCCTTCAATTACGCACAGCGCCGCCGCGATCGCTCGGTCGGGTTCGAGCACTAATTGTTTGTCGGGACAAACAACTGCGTGTGACATCGGCGATACGAGAAGGGAGATGCAGAAAAAAATGGGCGATCCGATGTGCGAAAGGCTCCTGTGAGCCAGAGGTGTGTGACAAGAGAATCATCTGCAATTGTCTTTCATGAGACGGCCCTACACCGGGTTGTGTGTGTTTTATGCGTGTGCGTGTGTGTGTGTGCGTGTGTTTATGCATGTGTGTGTGTGTGTGTGTGTGTGTGCGTGTGTGCGGTTGTGTTTATGCGTGTGCGTGTGTTTATGCGTGTGCATGTGTGTGTGTGTTGCGTGTGGTTATGCGTGTGTGTGTTTATGCGTGTGCGTGTTTATACGTGTGCATGTGTGTGTGTGTGTGTGCGTGTCACAATGCGACAATGCGCCCCCGTGTGTGCGAGCGAGTACGATGCGCGGGCAAAACGTGGCGGGACGACATGACGCGACGCACACAAACAGGCCAAGATGGACGCATCAGGACGAACCACAAGCCGCACGCCAGCCGCCGCCGCCGCCCGGGCCAATAAGCATACAGGAGGAGCCAGCGGCCCACAGTGCTGACACCGGGCGCCGCACCCGGTCTCCCCGCTGCCTCTGATCTATATCTGCTCTACTTCTCTTCACCTCGCTCCCTCCCACTCCGTCCCCACATCCATCATCATTAGGGGACGATAGATGACCCAGCTACATCTACAGCCCCTCAAACACCCAGCACACACACACACACACACACACACACACACACACAGGCGCACCCACACACACACACACACACACACACACCCCCCTCCTCCTCCTCAGCAGTGGCAGAATGAGGAGAGACCAAGAGAAAGGTGAGGCAGAACAGGAGGGGATGAGATGGAGAGAATGCTAGAGAAAATGCGAGAGGGAGAGAGAGCAAGCGAGAGGGCGAGAGAGAATACGAGAGTGAGAGCGAGAGGGCGAGAGAACGAGTGAGGGGAATGAGGAGAAGGCATAGAGGGGACAAAGACTGGAGAACAGATGTGCAAAAAAAAGGGAAAGAAAGCGATTGCGGCCACCGTGAGATGGAGAGAGAGAGAGAGGGAGGAGGAATAACGGGGAGGAGGAGTGCACGGAGGAGGACGCGCAGAGGACACGGCGCGGTCTCGCTCCCTGCAACATAAAAATAACTCCGGCTGCCTGCCGGAGCCCGCAAACTGGGTCAGAATATTCCCACCGAGAGCGGCGGAGGAGAGGCGCCAAATGAGAGATGGCGCACGCGCACGTGCACACGTGCCCTCCTCCCCTGAAAGCCTTTGCGGCCTTTGGGGTCCGCATTTAGGGCCCCGCCATGGATATTAGCGCTGCTGCCGCACCGGGCCGGACGCCGTCCCCCCCCACCCTCAGCCTCCACCATCCGCTCGGCCGCACCTCCGCCATCCCGGCTAATGGCGTCTCTCAGATGATTGGGGCCCCGCCGCACTGCGCCGCGCTCGCCCTGATGAGGAGGGCGGCGAGGCTAACGGCGTAATCTCCGGGCGATGAACAGCCGATTTACTTGGACGTCGCCCAAGATATTTTCCTCCGCCATTCATAAATTGCCAATTCGGCCCTTACATCTTTTTTTTTTTGCCTCGATGAGCCACTGCTGCTACTACTACTACTACCACGACTACTGCGATGGCGTTTCAGAATCAGGCACAGAGGATTAAAGAGTTGAGACATACTACGGGATGTGTGCGTGTCTTACAAGTGAACAGAATAATAACCAATATCACGCACACTCTTTCCCGCTGAAGTCGATCGGATCGAGAATACAAAATAGATGATGGACGATCGAGGCCGATGCAATTCACTTTAATGTTTTAATCTGGCCGCTTTAAGGCTCATGCTGTAGAAGTGGGTGGGCAAAATCAAAAAACCTTGCAGATAAATTGCACATAGAAATCTAGCGGTTCTTCAATGCCAGAGTCCAGAGATGTAGCGAGTGAGTCAGCGCTGTGGTGAAAAGGGCAGGCGGGAGACGTCTTCATGAAGACTGAATAGCCACCAAGGCCCTTTCTGATGTCTCCGGCTCAGACACGTGGACGTTTTTTCCCTCTCCTCGTGGAATACGCCGCGGAGTCTGGCGTGGCGAGCGGCATAGCGGCCTGCGTCGGCCCATCGGTGGTCATACGCGAATAAAATGTGTTTAAAACTTGGAAAGACTACGACTTGCACCCTAAGTGAATCCACCTGCAGCCGTGCTCTGAAGTAGGCACGGCTGCTGCCTGCCAGATCGTCTCGGGGGCAAAAATAGCCCCAGCTGACTCCAGCATAAGTAATGCGCTGCAGCACTGTTTCACAGAGTCTCTGGTTCAGCCTTCATGCAGCGCGCATTTGCTTGTCACTCAATGCACTCAATGACATTTCGGTATTTTTTTTATTTATGACCGGGGTTATTGACACGGTTCACGCGTTCACGAGGCACTAGCTTGACTCGAGACCAAATTTCAATTTCAGTCTCGCGTCAAGAGTCAGTTTTAACCGATTCCTTGTCCTGGTGTCTTCCCCTGCCCTCCGCCCCCCCCCCCCCCACCCCGAACACTAATAGTCGCTCTTCTTAAAGCAGTGTCGTTTTTCGCATCCCGCACTCCCCAACAGAGAATTCTCTCTTCCAGAGAGACCAGGGTCATTAAAACAGTCTTACCCCTTGTCCGGGGGAGCCTCAACAGCGAAACACAGCACTGTGGCGCCACTACAGTGGGCCTTTGACAGAAAGCAGCCAGTGAAGGTCACGGAGAGAGAGAGAGAGAGAGAGAGTGAGCCCGCGCCAGTCGATGCAGGCGCGTGTGCCCTTCCATGCATTCAGTGTGTTTGAAAAGGGGATGGGAGACAAGCGGTCTGCTCTGTCGACGCGGTCAATGTCAGAGTGTGTTTCAGATCAGCGTTAACAGTCGCACACACATCTAGGCGTGCCGTGTTCTGGTGTGGCGCTTTTGGATGTGCGACGTGTTAAAAACTTTACGATGATGTTAAAAAGTGGTGTCGAGGTAAAACGAAACACCCTCGTCACGACATTGAATAGACGGCTAGATGGCTTTATTACACCTATGTGGCACTTCTCAAATTCTGAAACGTTACAAGCTACATTTATGAATGATCCCCGTTGTATTTTGAGTTTTTTCTTCTGACCTTTGAGGCGAAACACAGCACGTCTGCAGTGAACGGCGCAGTGGTTTACACAAGACGTCCAAGACAGAAGAACACCAATTAAAATAATTCAGGCAACAAAACAGCCGGGCATGTCTGGTCAGAGACAAAGCACACCAGCGGGATATTGAATGACTGGAAGATGGCTTTACAGCGAGTTATAAATACCACTGGATCCGTCGCGCATCGCACGGCACGGGCGTTCGCCTCCAATCACAGCACTTGTCATGCTATGGTACGGTGTGTGTTGAAACGACTTCTGGAACACTGTATGAAAAAGATCAATCCCTAATGGAACCGATTCTCCCCAGTCTCTCAGAGACTGTGATCCTCCCCAGGGGCCACGGCCCTTCAAAAAAAGGACCCGGGAACAAAAGGAAGTCAGAGTCATGGTATGTGCCTTTACAAGTATGCCGTAACGTGAGCAACGCGATCTTTTGAAATCGCCCCATTCAATCTCGCCTTTGTCAAGATGCTCCGACCGGAGAGTCAGGTTCCTCTGGCATAGTGCGGCCACCTTTATTGCCGTCGATTCACGCAACCATCTTATGAGTTTGCATGACAATAGGGAGCAACAGGTGGGCAATGGGCTCATGATGAAGGGCGATGCACCCATTATAATTAAACAATAGCGGGGGGGGGGTTTCAGACAAACAAAAACGTCAAAGAGCGCGAAAGATTATCCTCGGGCGAACTCTCACATCTGACGCTGAAATTTGGACACAGAGAGAGAGGGGGGGGGGGGGAACTAATTTGTAACCGCCATCATCGTGAAAAACCCTATTCACGCGGCAGCGACGGCATGGCTGGCGTCCTCACGGCTTTGAAGGTAAACCCCTCGAGCGCGGCGTTAGTGCACACCGTTAAAACACCGGCGCCTGTGCGGCAGGGACGGCAGGGCGCGCGCGCGCTGCAAACAGAAGCGGCCCCGCGTGCACATCAGAGACAACCTGTGTGTGCACTCCTGGCACGCGATAGCGTCGGTGTAAAGGGCAGCTTGGAAACTTTGGATATACAACACGCCTAATAAAAAAAAAGGCGATGTTTTTGATCCCAGCGCTATCGCCCCCACAGATCGGCCAAGGCGATAATAATGGCTTCCAGGTGACCGCATGGAGATACGAACTCAGACGAATGTGCTACATAGCAGTATTAGTAGTAATAGTAGTAGTAGTAGTGGTAGTAAAGGATTTTCTGGGCGGCTTTTCACCCGATCACCTGCCTCGGCCCGTTCCCCCAGGGCGCGACCCCTGGGCTTCCCTGTCGCCTGGCAACCGTGAAAGAACACACCCTTCCAAGCAGGTGTCAAGCACGCCGCCGTGACGCTAAACCCAGACTCACAGTGCGCGGTGGCGGGAGACAGCCGTTGGGTCGGGCTGTAACAACGTCACGCGACCGTGCAGAGAGAAGAGAGCAAACGGCTCGGAGCTCGCGGGTAAAAGACAGACACGGTTTTGAAGAAAAGTTTGTCAAAAAAAACTAAACAAACCCCCAACGCTTTCCAAACTGAACCACTGGTCACGCCTCCGTGGCCATTACCCGTTCTGGCTGCTGATGGCCTTCTCGTCTGTCACATCCTTTGAAGCATTTCCTTGTCTTCCTCCGAGCCAGAGACTTATCGCTGCGTCTCTAGAGAGCAGAATCCCCGGCGATAAGGAGTGGACGGTTACAGCGGCGAAGACAATAAAACTACTATCTTTTTTTTTTCTTTATCAGACTACACGCCGGCTTTGAAGTTGGGTCAACGCTTCAAGGAGCCGGCGGCGAGGCCTTCACGTCTGGCGCTGGTCCGTACGGGCGCCGCCTCGTGGTACCAGAACCATCTCTGACCCAAGCTCATGTTGCCCGCGTGGAACGTGCTTGGGGGGGGGGGGGGGGAGGAGTGTCCGTGTGGAATTGCGAGATCAAACTCACCGCAAGCCATTTACGTTCCGCTGCAGTCGGGCGGTTTGCCCCGGAGAACGCAGAACCGCAGAACACGGGGGGGGGGTTCAGGCCCGGCGGTAAACGAAAACACAAAGCCGATCATGCGACGGGGGGCCCCCCCCGCATCGCGCGAAGGTGTCGACCCGTGGGCCTCCACGACACGAGAAACTTAATTGCATGTCGCCGAAGAGAACCAGGGCGGGCGACGCGTGGGTTCCGTCGTTCCGACGCTCGGCGCGGAACGCGTTTTTCAGACGACACTCTGACGCGAGCCACCTGGATGACCTCGGCGCCGCGTTTTTTTTTTTTTCGCAGATATTCTCATGGTGGAAACAAATTGCTTGGGGAGGGGGAAAAAAAAAAAACTTACAGAAAGTGTGCACAAGAGAACAAAGCAAAGCCGCTTAACAGTTCAGAAATGCTTTGGCACGTCGTGCCACGCAGCCTGCAATCATCCTCCAAGCAGGAGGTCAAGGGTCAATCTCAACAGAAAGAAACTGCCGGAGACATTTATTTCAATCGCCTTGTGGTGTCAAAAATGGTGTTTTCCTCGTGAACTAATAAATGGCGATGGCGTTCGCGCCATACCCTGCCCTTCAAGAGGAGTTCATCAGTAGATTCATTGTCTTGTAAATATACCCGCACACATACTTTGACATTTTGTTGACAAGACATCGGTCTACAGCAGATACACCCCCCCCCCCCCCCCCCCCGTGATGAACTGCGCTAATTTTAAATGGAGAACATCTTGCCCATCCCTTCGCTCAAACCTGTTTTCTGCCCAAACCTGTTTCCCTGTATAATGCCCAGACTGAAAAAAACACAGCAATTTCCATTTGGCATCAGGCAGGCAAAGAGCCTCAACACTAAAACCTGATTGTACATCCACAGCGCAGGCCTTCAACTTCCGCGAATAACACTGGTTCAGGAAATAGCATCCGACAGCACCCATCCAAACCGCAGCCAAGCCATCCAGAAAATGACTTCTAGAGTCCTCAAGAAAAAAAAAGAAAAAAAAAAGGCTCTTCACCTGTACCAGCTCTACAGGTTTGACCTCACTGGGGCGTGAGCCTCCTCGCCAAGAGAGAGAGAGAGAAAGAGAAAGAGAGAGAGAGAGAGAGCGAGAGACACAATCAGCGTTTCCTGCTTGACATCACCCCCGAGCCGGTCCTGAAACCCTCCGCCAGGCGCGGCCGTTTGCATCACTCACAACATCACACAGCTCTTCCACCCCCACCCCCCGCCGTCACCCCCCCCGACCCAGAGAGGAGCTGTCCTCACCGGGTCGGGCTACTGAACCGATAGCCGGGGCCTTCCTGGAAGCCCCCCTGCTGGAGACCCCGGCTTCAGTTTCCCTGGCCTAAGCTCTTCTTCCAGGCAGGAGGAGGAGCCGGCAGCCGGGCCGCCTGGTGTTGGGCGGGCACGCACACACACACACACACACACAGACACGCACACGAACGCACGTGCGCACACATGTGTGTGTGTTGCGTCAGCATACCGGGCCTGTACGTGGCGCTTGGATCGGGTTCGGGCTTACGAGGCAGAAACGCGGGTCAGCCGAGTCGCCGGTGCAAATCCCCATCAGAGCCGCGATGACGGGCCCCCGCTGTAGCGCGTTCTCCGCTCGCTTCGACCGGAGGCCGCGCCGGTTCTTCTCCCCCCCTCCCCCCCCCCCCCCCTTCGCTGCCCACCTCCCAAACAGCGAGGGGGGAGGGCGTTGCTGAGCTGGGAGAACATCAGGGTCAGTCAGCCCCACCCCCAAGAGTTTAAAAATAAGGGAACGTTTTTGGTGTCAGAGTCGGAAAAAAACATTGAAATCGGTCCAATAATAAACTAGCTCATTCCAACCAGCGCTGAGAACAGTGAGCTAGACGTAACTAGGAAATTGTGGTCTTGACCATCAGTGATGGAATGGAAATTTAATGGAAAGAGCACGGGGGATTCAGAACACGCGTCCTTCCGCATGTAACCTGGCAACACATGGGAGAATACAATCAGGGTGTGTGAGACCCATTCATTCAGGCATCGCTTTATTTGCATCCGATTTGAATCCACCCCCGACAGCGACTAAGTGCAGGCCACCGAGATGCTGCTGCTGAAACGTGAGAACCCGGGGGCCGTCGTCTCGTCGTTAACACACCGACCGCGGCGTCGGGAGGCCAGGCTCTGGTGTTGGGGGGGGGGGGGGGGGGGGGGGGGGGGGGGGGGTCATCAGGTGACCACTTCAAATGGGAGCGCAGCATTTTACCTCTACCTGGGGAGAGCCGGGTGGGAGGTTTGAACGTACGGAAACGTTTTTTGTTTGAACAAGGTGGAATCAGCCAACAGCAGTTCCGAACGCATAACGTATGAGTGTATAAATCAGACAACATGCCAAATAAATGTCGCGCGGGTATTTCCATCCATCCATCCGACATATTTCATTTTGTGAATCTTTTTTTTTTTAATGCAGGATCACTGGAACAAAGAAAAAAAAAAGTCTTGAGTATTTATAAAAACTCTTCGTTGTGTATGTATACATTTATATATGTATATGTACATATATATGCAAAGAGTTCGCCTCGGGTCTGGCGTGTTTGTACTGTACTCTGCGTTGTCTGATGGAGTGGAAAGACCATACATGGCCACCGCGCACTCTCGGTTGGACTCCCGTCTCACTCCCGCACTCATCCTTCCATCTGGTGATCTGGTTCGGATCTACCAGCCGCGCGTGCACGCACGGCTGAAAGCTTACAAATCCATTACAGCCGTTGCTTTCTGCACCCTTCGCCGAAAGTCGTTTACACGTCTCAAACTGCGCGCGTACCGGAGGGGGGGGGGGGGGGGGTGTGCACCACATAAACAGAGCGCCGGCGTACCCCGCCCTCACCCCCGTCAAGGAAGGCGGTGCGTTACGCATTCTGGTGCTCAGAGACCATCAGCGAAACCAGAGTCTGCCCACCGGTTCTCAGATTCCAGCACACAGCAGCACATTTGGCGTCTCATCTGGTCCGGGGAACGGCAGCTCTAATCCAATTGGCCGAGGCTTTAGTAAAAGCTTCCCTAATTGGCCCGACATGGCAACTGGCTGCCAAGGTTCTAAGAAGCAAAAAAAAGAAGAATCTAAAAAGAAAATAGGTGAGCTTTTGAGCACTCCGGGGGGTGGGGAAAGAGAGAGAACAAGGCACAGCGTTTAGAATATGTGTTTACTTGGCAATAAAGAGAAGAAATATAAGGTCAACGGACGGGAGATTTATCGTCTCGTTGGCCATTGTTCAGGTTTCCCGGGCGCCGAGCACACAGACGCACATGTGCGGAACGGACGCGAAACAGTGCGCTCGGCAAAACAACACCCCCCCCCCCTCTCCTCAGTTTCACCACGGCGCGTCTGACAGAAATGTCGCCCCGTCAAGACAAAACCGACAAAACTGTTAGGACGGGGCGTCTCAAAAGTGGTTACTTCCAGCGGAAAAGAACACAAAAGCGGTTTCTTTTGAAACTCTCCCGGAGGACTGTGTCTGTCTGTCTGTCTGTCTGTCTGTCTGTCTGTCTGTCTGTCTGTCTGTCTGTCTGTATCTGCGCGCTGCAGACCCAGCTGATACCGGCGAGATACGTGAAGGGCCCTGCTCACGCACTGATCGAATCAGTGGCGCTGTTGGCATTAAGAGGCCGACCTTGTCCTTAAATATTAAGATGTCTACATTTGACCAAATGCATGATCCCCCTCCCTCTCTCTTTCCTCCAAGTGCTTTACCATTTCATCCTTCTGAAAGACAAGCTTTTTGCTATTTGCTTGCATTCGCATATCTAGCTGGGAGGGGCAATCCCATGACGGCCACTAAAATTACATTATGTAAAATTGATGGTTATCATTACTATCACGAGAAAAAGACAAGAGTCTTCGTGTAGCATTTCCAGTGACTATGACAGTTTGGAGACGAGTCCCTTCAATGCTAATTGAAAAGAATCTTCCGTCGCCTGCGAGATGAAACGGTGACAAACGACATCAGAGTTAAAAAACAAACCCCCTGTTCAAAGACTAAAAGATCACACGGCTGCCTAGACCCAGGACGGCTGTCATTACGGCCCATCACTGCAACATCATGACCACACGTGCTGCTCGGCCGCCTCGACTCGAGTGAGCGCCGAATAAAAAAAAAGTGAGTTTGCGCAAAAACACAACACCGAAATGTAAATAAAAACGCTGTAAATCTGGAGGCCATCCACAACACGTCCTGCATGATGAATTATGGATTGCATTGCACGTACAAAATGCTGGATTTATCCCTTTTCCAGTCGCGCAAATGTTTCACATTCGCTTCAGGGGGTATAGATTCAAGAAACAGGATAAAACATTGGGTACACTTATTGTGAAAGCGGAGCCCGTGAGTGTCTATAGCCCATGTTCTTGATGCATTATTCTCTAGCTCTCCTGCAATACAGGCTCTCTGCCACCATCTGCCTCATCCTTCATGCTGTCAACACAAGAGAATTTACAGCCGGCTCCATCTTTATGAGAAGATCTTGATACACACACACGCACGCGCGCACACACACGCACAGAATAGTGGAAAAACTACACGACCCTATACCATTATAACCACTATAATGCTCCAGTGGCTGCAGGGCAATAATTAATAATGAATGCTAATGGACTGCCACCAAAACAGTAGTGTCAGTTAAAATAGCGAAAACAAAATTACCAATGAAAACATGAGCGCAATAAAAAAGGGTTAAAGGGGAATCGTACTAATCGGAGTGATACATTACGCAACGCGTTGAATTTATTCACCGTGGTTCGGGAGTGAGGGGCGACATGTTTACCACCTCACTTTGTCGTCGTTCGATTGAAAATGAAACATTTTTGTGACGTCTGAAATGAGAGGCTGACGGGCTGTGTACTGGACGCCACTACAGGCTTCGTGGTTTGGTATGCAAAAAAGCTTGTTCTGCAAGGAGCATGTCAACACACACACACACACACACACACACACACACACACACACACACACACACAGGCACGCGCGCGCACGCACGCACACCTCCAAGGAAGCGAAGCTGTGACGAAGAACCAATAGGATGAAGAAAAAAAACAACAACAACCATTCCGAAAAAAAACACCCGTTTAAAAAAAAAAAAAAAAAAAAACGGATTAATGTACACGAAAACAACACGAAATAACCACGTCGTCGTTCACGTCGGAGGACTCACGAGATTAGAGAAGACGGGAACATTGGCAGCAAAGCGCCGATGGTGCGGAAGTATTTCAGACCAGACACCTGCTATACTGGAGATGAACTGGAGAGCGCTTGCGTTCGCGAACGTCAGCCTTAAAGAAAAAAAAACTAACCCGAAACTGGAGCGAAACCAGTATGAACCAGGACTACGAACCGGGGCTCCCGACGGACACACCGGCCGGGGACTGACTGACATCAGACTCGCGTTGTTACGGAGAGCGGAGAGTTGCAACACGTGCGAGTTCCTCTTTCTAAACCACCACACTACTACATACTGTGAGCAAAAGCCCACCATCTCCCCCCAGAACGTCCCACACGTTTCTAAACTAACCCACAAACACACGTCAAACACACGTCTTACAACTCTACCGTCCACCCGCAGCGGGTGCAACAAAAAAGCGCTGAAAAAAAAGTTAATTAAATATGACGGGCTGACGAATAAAGCGTGGGCATCGGAAACCGACAACTTACGTGGTGAAAAATAAGACGAGGATAGGTCACCAAAATAGACATCCGATAATGTTGCTTTTTTAATGTGGCTCTGAAATCAGCAGGAGCGCGTCCTCCGCGTGTGGACGTCCAGCGGCGGTGGCTGCTTTGACGAGGCTGGCTGCGCTGCGCGAGCCGTCTGCTGCTGGATTCTGCTATTTCCTTTTCGCACGAGACAGCACAACTAAGGCGGCGCAGTGCGCAGGCGCGGGCGGGTCGGATTCATTCTAGACCAGTGCCTACCGGGGCGAGGGAGGATCCCAGGTTAGTGGCGTTGTCCCGGTTCTACCGCCACGCCATTTCCGGTCTTTTACTTCCTATAACGTGTGCACGCCGGTGAACGGTCCCCGGACCGAGAACGTTCAGATCGTATCAAGAAAAACAACGGCAATGACAATGAATATGGACTTTTGAAGAATAATTTGACAAAGCACTATCGAAAACATGTCACTGAAACGGCTCGGATAACCCTGTCAGAAGTCCTTCCCCGTCTCCCTACGCTAAACCCAAGCGAGTGAATGTCCCGCCCTCTCTCGCGAATAACGCTTATTTGCAGTATCCCGTTCCAGGCGGTCCTTCGTGGGACAAGAACGCCTGGGAACAACGAGGTTAAGCGCACAGCGTCTAGTGTAGTATGCAATGGGGCAGATCAGGGAAAATCCATGTTTACAAGAGGATAACAGTGGCGCACACAGCAGCAATATTGCCAACACGACTAATCCACACCAGGCGTCCATACAGGGAGTGGAATGGAAAGGTTGCATCACGTGTTAACACGTACAAACAGAGCACCTAACGTTTAAACTTTTTCGGACCGCTTTTGGACCAAAGCAATTAGCATACTAAATCCATATGGTCCAGGTAGGGCGATCTTTTAGACATGGCAGCATCTCTCGGCTTCTTGTGCTTCTGCTTCATGAGAAATATATTGCTCCTCACTCCATCCAAGCAGAGTAGCATTACTCTCTCCCAGACACTCTTATAAATAATTCAGGACTACAAGCGGTCTATGCTTGCTATAGCTTGCAGCGCGCAAATATAGGCTCGCACTAAAACAGAGCCCAATATCTCCACTGGCGCCTCCAATTTACTAAGAACGAAAAGACGAAGTTCAATCAACATTCTCGGATCCCAATGGTGGCGTGCGGTCGGCCAGATCAGTCAAGGATTACGAGGCTTCAGTCAACTATCAATAGCCTGCGAGAGGGGTGGGGGAGAGAGGGAGAGGGGGGTGGGGGGGGGGAGGGAGCGCGGAGTTTTAATGCGCAGACGGTGCAGAGCACAACAACGTGCCGACGCTGCTCGTCCCGAGCTCAGATCCGCGAGGAAATCAACGATTCGTATCGAGCAGGCGCCACAAAAAAAAAGAAAAAGAAAAATCATCCTCGGATGAGGCATCCCGGACTCAGACATCCATCACACATCACACAAACATCATGTATGTCCCACGGTGGGCGTACGGCCCGCTCTGTCGAGAGGGGGGGTGGGGGCGAAAGTGCAGCGAGACGAGAATTACCTGGACGCCGCTTTTTCGCTTCTTCTTCTTTCGCCCGCACGGTCGCTCGTTACTTCCAGTCAATGTGCTTTTCACCGCCGCCGCTCACTCAGCGCTGCTCACCGCCGAGCGAGAATTTAGACAACGGGTTTGATCACGTGGTCGTGCTCCGGCGTCCTAATTGGCGGAGCGGAGCGCTGGCACTTTCCTCTTTGGATGTGATCAGCACCTGTACGACACGCAGTCATGGTGCGAGGAGGAGAGGGAGGGAGAGAGAGAGGTGTAAACGGAAGAGATTGTGACGAGGACGACCCGCGCAAAGAGCGAAACACACACTAAACTTCCAACAATAGTTCTGTCTAATTTGTAGACCTATATGGTTTACTTTACTGCTGCCAGATAAGGTTTAAGGACCTTATGTGGTAAACACTGAAATATTCTCGTTTTTTAAATTGCGGCTGCAAGGGCCAAAATAGCACGCTTTTAAAGCAAGCGCTGGCTTATCTAAACATGATAATTGGTTTAGTCCGCTAATGTTACAATTTAAATGCAAATGTGGTTCTAAGTCAAACAAAAAAATGTGTGCAGCCATTTTTGCCATTTGCGTAATATTTATTTCGAGGCGTGAACAAAACAAAACCATGCAGGGGGGATTTGCATGGCTGGCATCGCCGGCGCGCAATTTATTGTTGTGCTCAGACACTGCTCTGCAGCCCATGTCCATCCATTTACCACTGAGGAAATGGAACGATTCCTCTAAATCACAGCCACAGCCTCTCCACCCGGCCAGCGAGAACAGAACAGACATGAAACTTATGGAGCCTATATATACACACGCACGCACACAGCCACCTTGAGGCCAAAGGATAGCAAGCCAATGAGGGCACCTATTTAGATTTCATGTGGGCGGCATTGAGCCTCTCTGCCGTAGGACTGTAAGGTCATATCGGAGAGATGGCTCGTTTTTCCACGGTCGTATTGCATCTCTTATCGGTGGAGGGCTGGGATTGTGATTCGTATATATCGACCGCCCAGACTTGACTGTTGTGCTTGTTATTTCTCCTCCTCCCATCATCTCCTCCTCCTCCTCCTCCTCTCCTCTGCTCCATGACAACGTTCGACAGACGGCTTGGTCGTGTTTTGCGGGGACCCCCTCAGGGTCGCGGTTATTTACCGTTGTTTTACCAGGCCGTCCCATTCATTATTGATGCGGTGAACTCTGACCCACTTCCCCTTACCCGATCCCCCCCCCCAAAAAAAAAAAAAACTCTCGGACCCCCGACGCCCGCACCAGCTGACCCCCCCCCCCCCCGCCATGTTGTATACAGTGTGTATGAGCATCAGTGTTAATGTCCCTGCTCCCAGCGGGGCGCGGGCGCCGCCTGTATGTGGGGGCCAAGCCAGGGTGGGGGTGGGGGTGGGGGTGGGGGTGTGGCTGTGGGTGTGGGCGGGGGTGGGGGGTGGTGGGGGGGGGAGTGAGACAAAACAAAGGATGAAGAACCGGCTCTCCTTCTTTCGGTTCCCTTCTTCCCCGTCTTCTCACACACCCGGCCCCTCCCTCCCTCCCTCCCCCCCTCCCCCCTCCCTCCCCCCTCCCCCCTCCCTCCCTCCTCCCTCCCACGCATCGCCTGACATCTGACACCCCGCGGAGGACTGTACTGTACTGTATCCATCCATACCTTCCATTCCTTTCGGTGCTTGGATGACACTTACCTGAAGACGCACACACATAAACACAGGCACATGCATAGATAGCCTGTGTGTGTGTGTGCGCGTGTGTCTGTGTGTGTGTGTGTGTGTGTGTGTGTGTGTGTGTGTGTATGTGTGTGCGTTCTGGTGTGTGTTAAAATGGGAGATATGTGCCAAGTGGCATGCAGAGAAAAAAATAAAAAGACAGAAGGACGGACAGATATACTCTTTCGGCATATTAGGCAAATATACAGTGTGTGTGTGTGTGTGTGTGTGTGTGTGTGTGTGTGTGTGTGTGTGTGTGTGTGTGTGTGTGTGTGTGTGTGTGTGTGTGTGTGAGCGAGAGAGAGAGAGAGAGAGAGAGAGAGACAGAGACAGAGAGGGAGTCTGGACCACAGTGTGCAGGAGGTCACAGCGTGTGTGAATCAACCCTTCCCATGATGCACCGGGCTGTCTGACCGCTACCAGGTTCTGTTGGAAAGTTTAGCATCGGCGTGTGTCTGTGTGTGTGTGTGTGTCTGTGTGTGTGTGTGTGTGTGTGTGTGTATGTGTGTCTGTGTGTGTGTGCGTGTGTGTGTGTATGTGTGTGAGTCTTGCTTGCCTGGACCAAGTCTGACAAGGAGCAGATGGCAGTCCCAGCATGATATGGGCATAGAATCGGGTGGCTATACACACAACACACACACACACACACACACACACACACACGCATGCGCGAGTACAGACATACAGTCAAACATACACACATGTAAGCACAGACACACTCAAACACACACACATGCGTGCAGACACACACACACTCACTCAAACACACACTCACGCACACACACATGCGTGCAGACACACACACACACACACAGACACACACACACACACACACACACACACACACACACACACACACACACACACATAAAAGGTGTGCCACTCGAGTGAAAGAAAAGGTTGTCCAGAGGCATGTGATGAATATTAATCTAAGTGTTACATCCCACATATTGCAATGCGGCTAATATGACAGGACGCGGGCTCGCGGAGACGAGCATGCAGGCAAACTACGGTAAACAAGTGCGTTTCCCACGACGGCGCTGACAGCTAATCGAGTTGAAAAAAACAACACTTCATAGATAGAACGAGTTATGGCGTCCGCGTCGGAATCAGCAGCTCGTTTCAAGGGTTCGCGTTATAATAAGTCACTTCTCACGCCCCCCCCCCCCCCCCCCCCCCCCCCCCAACCCCCCCCGCCCGTGAAAGACGCCGTCACATTCTGTCGCGGACCTCGCCGACCACACACACACACACACACACACACACACACACACACACACACACACACACACACACGGCCTGTTTGTTATTTAAGAGGCACAAACGTCCAGGAACATGTCCAAAACAAAAGCGCAGTGTTTAGGACACGGTGACTCATCTGCCTGTAGTGACGAGAGAGACAGAAGACCGCAGCTTTTTCGGTGGACTCTCGTGAATGTCACGGAGTCGAGACCTTCCCCAAAACCAATAAATATCACGGCCTTATGGGTCTGGTTCTCTCCACACTCCGGGAACCACTGACAGGAGAGGAAGACAGTGTTGTCAGGGAGAGGTCAGGGGGCGCATTTACTGCGCATCTATTACGCAGGCTTATGTAGTAGGCCTACACGCTTAATAAAATATCTCAGACGCGTGGGCATCCAAAGCGAACGGTTGCCAGCGTTGCCCAATAGTGTATGTCTGCAGACCCGGAGGCTGCATATTCACGACCGCAGATCTACGACCGCAGATCTACGACCGCACAGTGCCACCTACTGGGAGGAGTATGTGCCTGCTGCAGATTCACGACCGCAGATCTACGACCTCACAGTGCCTGCCACAGAATATATTTTATAATATTAGAGGTTTATTCCAGCCATATACTAGGCTACTTAATATACTATTAACGGTATTTTCTGTCTAACTATAATATTTAAGGTTTATTTCACCCAAATGTCAAAACAAATGTGATTCATGATATCCCAATATCATCCTAAAGATATTTTTTCACTAACTATAATATTTGAGGTTTATTCCACCCAAATGCCAAAACAATTGTGCTAATTGTGATAATACTACAGTTCCATATGTTATATCACTTTCCAGAACAAATCAATGACTGGATGAATGCAAGTTTTCTTCAATTAAACCACAACTAAACTGAGGTAATTGTTTTTGGCAATAAAGAAAAGATGATTGCTGTTAGTAAATACCACTGTCTTTAAAGACCAAATACCAAGTCCGAAACCTTGATGTACTGATACTCGGATCTGATTTTCAGCAGTCATCAAATCAATCACCAAAACAGCCTTCTACCAGCTGAAGAACACATCCAGAGTGAGAGGTCTCATGTCCCAAACAGATCAGGAGAAGCTGATCCATGCTTTTATGTCTAGTAGACTTGACTATTGTAATGGTCTGACAGGACTGCCCCACAAGAGCATTAAACAGCTGCAGCTCATTCAGAATGCTGCAGCTCTGGTTCTTACTGACAAAGAGATCAGAGCATATTACTCCAGTTCAGAAGACTTTACACTGGCTCCCAGGCAGCTATAGAATATACTTAAAAGTTCTGCTACTGGTCTATAAATCACAGAACTTATTCTGTAAGGACTTTGAATTATTTAAATCCTTTACTTATTTTAACGCTGTTGCATTATACTGCACTGTGTTTTAAATTAACCTCTATTTATGCATTTTCATGTTTTAAATGCTGTTTGTTCTTTGTTTTTAAATGCTTTTAAATGTTGAACTTTTAATCATGTAAACCACATTGAATTGCCTTGTGTATGAAATGTGCTGTATAAATAAATAAAGCTGCCAAAAACATACCAGAAACATTTTACCTTAATATTTGTTCAGAAACATAGGACACACTTTTTTTTCAAACATCCTTTTTATTTAACAAACAAAAATCAGTTTCCACAGGGCCAACAGTGCCTAGGGACTGGTCATCTTTTAAGTGAATGGCTGAGAGAAGGCAGGCTGCTGGGAGGACACACACAGGTCCATGACTCCTGAGAGAAAGAGAGAAAGAGATGCCAGAAAACAGAGTAGAAATAACATGTTATTGACATTTTTGACATTATTGACTTTTCCTCACCCTCCAATATTCAACCCCTAGATTGTGAAGTAGGTAACAGCACTACATACCAATTACAATTTCCCTTCTTTTCTCAATTGCCTGCCAATTCCTCTTTGAAACTCCTCCACTTCACTGAAATAGTAAATGGACAAGAAAATAATCACTGCTGGGTTAACAGAAATATTGGAAACACTTACATTTATTAACTACTTCTTAATTAAGGTATTAACTAATATTAGCAAATAGTTTATAAAGATTTGTGTTTAAAAAAATAGTCTTACCTCTGATGATAAACGGGACCAGAGAGGAAGACCTGTTCAGCCTCCTGCAAGGACAAATTCTGCAGCACAGACAGGCCATATATGATGGCCTTCCAAAAGAGAAAGGTTACTTCAAAACTACAGAACAGCAAACCATTATACACTGGTCCATACACAAGTAGCACCATTGTAGCCATGCTGTTTACATAGGCTTTGAAAGTACAGGAACATGAACAAATACATAACATGGTTAGACCTACCTCTGGAAATAGAACACCCAAGATGAACTGCACTTCATCCGTGAAGCCCAGTTGTGTTGGTGTTCTATGCAGTACTGCCTTCAGAAAGGCAAACAGGATGTCCTGTTGTTCCTCACTGTCAAGGTAGACAGGCACCAGGAACGAGGACTTCAGAGGAAACCACTTAGAAGGCTTCCCGTTGAGCACACCCTATTGGCAAACCAAGACACAGGAACAATTACTTTGTGGGAATTGGGTCTTTGAGCCTATTGTATGATAGTTGTTAATCACTGAACAGGCAGTAAATGTCAATTACATTAAATACATACATGCATTTAAGATAAAAATACAATAAATGAGCTGCATAGTTAAATGTCTGTTGATGATATTCCTCACAAATGCTCTGGTGATTAATTTCTGTGAGTCAGTCAGTAATAAGAAAATCTCAAAGTACCACCAAATGCTGCTCAGCCCCCTGTGACTGTAAAATAAAGTCCACAAGTCGCTTTTCCTCTGCAGTGCGGTCCATGACAGCCTGCATGTGATATGCGGTGTGGTGGTGGAGGTTGTTAGTGCCACTGCCGGTGTGGTGGAGGTTGTTGGTGCCACTGCCGGGGGCGTGGTGGAGGTTGTTGGTGCCACTGCCGGTGTGGTGGTGGAGGTTGTTGGTGCCACTGCTGGGGTCGTGGTGGAGGTTGTTAGTGCCACTGCCGATGTGGTGGAGGTTGTTGGTGCCACTGCTGGGGTCGTGGTGGAGGTTGTTAGTGCCACTGCCGATGTGGTGGAGGTTGTTGGTGCCACTGCCGGGGGCGTGGGGGAGGTTGTTGGTGCCACTGCCGATGTGGTGGAGGTTGTTGGTGCCACTGCTGGGGTCGTGGTGGAGGTTGTTAGTGCCACTGCCGATGTGGTGGAGGTTGTTGGTGCCACTGCCGGGGGCGTGGGGGAGGTTGTTGGTGCCACTGCCGATGTGGTGGAGGTTGTTGGTGCCACTGCCGGGGGCGTTGTGGAGGTTGTTGGTGCCACTGCCGGAGGCGTGGTGGAGGTTGTTAGTGCCACTGCTGGGGGCGTGGTGGAGGTTGTTGGTGCCACTGCTGGGGGAGTGGTTGCCAGAGATGGAAGGTTGTCACTGTGCTTCTTCTTGCACAAATCCAGATGTTTAATAAAATCTGGTTTGCGTAGAAGTGTTACACCACAGTAGACACAATGATAGTGGAGCTGAAGCCGACATTCCAGTCCACATCTGTGAATGGTATATCCTTAAACATAAGAGCAAAGAATCAAGTATCATTATATCATCAGTATTTTATTACAAAATGTCACTTATAAACACAAAATTTGAATAAAGTATGAAGTTGCAGCAACCATGTAACTACAAATATTTGCAAACTTTACCTTCATGGCAAACAGCCCGGTTGAAATGGTTGTCCAAATGTTCTCTGCACTTACTCAACTTTGTTGGGCTAAACAAAGTTGGGCTGCAGAAGGGACAGTGAAAATGAAGACAGCATGTCTTGCATCTGTCCAGTTGGGGCAAGGTTTGCCCTTTCTGAATCGTAATGTGAACCTTAAAAAGAGAGTGCCTATTTAGTTCAATGTAATATTTTTACACCGTTTTCAATACATAAAATAGGCCTAAACCTAATAATGGACAAAAATACATTTCTGATCTTCCCCGGATTAGCTTAATTTCCGTCAAAAAAATCTCTAAATACAGTATAGATAACAGAATAATATAGGCTAAATGTAAATACTGATATAAACATACATGAGATGTAACATGATATATAATGTAGTGTTATGTAAAAGATTATACGTCACTCGGTGGTTATCTTTGGTCTACTTTATTAACTCGGTGATTACACAACACAGGTATGATCGAACTGCTATATCGTGGACTGGTGTTACTACCTTAAAGGTCCGGCTCCAGACAACCACACATAATACATTAACTGTTAGCATGAAGTAGGCTACACTGCCAATATGCATTTCTGCCATGTCATTTCAGAAAATGTTAAGTTTCATGCATTCAATCAATAAAGTATGTCTGTCTGTCTGTCTTATGAAAACGTAACGTCAGCCTTATAACGTTACGTGTTTTTCTCACACTCATACATCACCCACTTAATCATTTTTTATGTTTAATTTAATGCACATGCTAAAACTCTTCGTCACTTCGGTTTCATTAAACAAAATGTACGGTCTAACAGTTCATTTCCAACAAGCTAACATTAGCGTTAGCTACCTATTCGCTTAACCTAGATGACTATGACGTGCCCTTCAGACTATCATGGCAAATAGAGTCACATCATATCAAACGTAACACATTAAAACATTGATTTTGCTGTCGAATCAACAGAATAGTTTCATGATATTAAACAAATAATTCACGTTCAATACTCACACTCCGGTCGTCGTCCATCATGGATGTTCTCCTCGTGGTGTATGTAAGTGGGAAGACAGTACTCCGTCCAGTTGGTGGCGCTGCCGCTGTCGCACATTCTTGAGGGGCGGAGATCTGCGGTTGGCACATTCCTGAGGGGCGGAGATCTGCGGTCGGGAATCTGCAGCCTCCGGGTCTGCAGACACCCCCTCCTCGCGTTGCCGCATGTCAATTCTACATCACGTGTGTGGTTGTTTGTGCCGAGTTTAATGATAACACTCATGCTTGATTACCTTGTTTACTTTATTTATTTATGACACATTGTATGCACCAGAGCGGCTGAAAGTGTTTTCACGTTCAACAAAATACAATAAAGCTAATTAAAACGTAAGTTAGATAACAGAGCTGGCGGGGTTGTTTTTTTAAATCAATATAAATAACAGGTATAATTTGTTTATGTCGTTTATACCGCGGCTCGCACGACGCGAGGTTAAGAAGCCAGGGATGATGACACAACGCTGAGTGCTTCATACACTATATGTTTCCTCGTTCAACATTGTCTAAATACAGCTCTGCCCCTGATCTACGTAATGCTCTCTCGCTCTGCCCATGAGCAAGGCACGGGCACCGCATCCGGCGTTCGGTTCTCGGTTGCTCGCCCTGCATCTGCTGCCCCCCCCCCCCCCCCCCCCCCCAGCCCTGAGCCAGGACGGGTTAACTGCAGAGGATGAATTTCCCCGAGGGATCCGTAAAGTCGAATCCTGCCCATTCCTAATGATGTATTTACAGTGCAAAAAAAAGCCCATGCCTTCACATTTCCTTCACTAATTAAAAAGCCGCCTGATTGGAATTGCAAAAGGCCAGCGTGTCAATACAAACAAAAACATCATCCATCTTTTCCCCCGGAAACGCTTTTAATTGAACGCTGTTCAACAACGCCACAATGGCGGCGCTGCGCAGGTGTCACGGGGTACATGTCAGCCATGTCCCATTGTTGTCTCGCTCGGTTAATAAAACCCAGCGCACACGAGGAGCCCAAAGGACACACACACACTAACAATACCTTGCTGACAAACGTGAACCTATACACACACGCGCACACAAACACCCCAGCACACTGTGTGTGTGTGTGTGTGTAGGACAACTCCATTGTGGAGCATGACAGATGAGGCCGGCTGAAAAACACGGCCTCCGTTTCCTCTTCGGTGTCAGGAGTGACGAGCCCCCTTATGTTCCCCGCGTTTATTACATTTACAAATCCTGCAAGCCATCGGCGAGGCCGGCCAGCCATCAATCAATCTACCGGTCCGTATATCTTTACATCCAATTAGCTATCTCTATCACCTCTCTATCCATCCATCCATCTCTCTGTCCATCAATCTCTCTCCCTCTCTAGATCTATTTCTCTATCTATTTATATCCATCAATCTCTTTAGCTCTCTGTCTATCAATCTATATCTCTATCATATTTCTACCGCTATATCTATATATTTATATCAATCCATCTGTCTGTCCACTCACACTAAATTACATTCTCATGCCCAACTGTACTGACGCCAACCTACAGAACAGAGAGAGAAGATGTATCCACGACAGCTTCTGCGCCAAGGAAAGTGGCATTCGCCATTATAACACAATCATTCAAAAAGTCCCAACACCATTCCAGATTCCTCATAACGTTTGACAGAGCAATTAACATCTTCGAGACCGGGGAGTAGGTTTACAAATTGCACCGCTACAATTATTGATTCCTCCCCCACCCACCCATTCGCCAACCACTTGTTTTTATAAATCACTGCTAATTCACACACTCTCTCTCCGCGTTCCCCGACAACTTCCGCCAATCTGTTGAACCAGCACTTTGGCGACAGGAGGCAGCAACGCTAATGGGAAAAACAGCACTCTTTTCCTCTTTTTTTTTTTTTTTTTTAATTTTTTTTTTTTTTTAAACACTTTGGCAATCACAGTGCTTTCAATTACCATTGTGCCACCAAATACTTCCCATTGTGCAACCCCACTTCCAAGCAGCAGCCCTCGGAGCCATCCGGGAGCTAATCCGCACGAGCCGGCACACCAGAGACCGCGGCGTCTGGAGGGAGGAGCTTTCAGAGCTTTCAGAGCTTCAGAGCTTTGCGTCATGCAGCCCGGGAGTCTGGTTCATCTGCGGCCTAAACACAGCCTGTGAGTGAGACTGGCTGGTGGTTCAGATTGCGTCTGCGCCTGTCTGCATGCGTTTGCACGTGTGTGTGTGTGTCTGTGTGTGTGTGTGTCTCTACATCAACACGATTCATTCAGCTCACCCTCCCCGATACTAATCAGTTTTCCACGGCCACGGGCTGGAGCCTGAAACATAAATCAGCCGACCAGGTGGGCTGTGTAACGGGATCCTTGATTGACCTTGCTCTCTGCCTCCTCCCTCCTGTAGAGGCCAGAGGGCGCCGGCAGTCACAGCTCGGTGACCTTTAACCTCCAGGTGCGGATCGACATCGACACCCTAGCCGTGGACGGATACTGTAGAGACCGGGGGGGGGGGGGGTGATGATCCCCCCTCCCCCGACACGGCATCTGTGATGCTATTCGTCCCCCAGCGTTGACTGACACCGAGTCCGGGACCGCCTACTTGTCAGGAAGTAGGTCTTGACCGACACGAAAGCAACAGCCAATCACAGACCGTGATTTACAACCATTGGCTCGGGCTCGCGCGATATACCTTCAGGCTCAACAAAACCCAAACGGAGGCAAATATAACAACCAACCGGCTAAATCCGCCCGGCTGCAGCTGAAACGCCAGATTCTCTGGAGACGCGGCGCAGCCTTTGTGTACCGGACCCGTCAGCACCGGCAAGCATAGGGGAGGCCGAGCCCGCGCTGCCACTAACAGAATGATGGCCTTAATAATAGATCTACCCGGCAGACCGGCAGACAGGGTAGAGCCTGGCCCTGCATCCTACAGGGAGGAGAGGATCTGCCGGGGCCGGTCGCGTCTGGAGGACTAAGTGGCCTTTATCCTCGGGTAGGCGTCAACGCATCACAGTTTAGACCACCGCTGAGGAAAGGGCGAGCGATGGCCCTACAGACGTATGGTGAGGAAATATAACTACAGGGGTATTTAGAGCCTGACAATGAATTCAGACAATGTAATTACAAATGCAATTATAGCGGAACTGAAAGAAAATAGGAGGTGAAGTGTCCAAGTGCGTTGTCACGACAGGACCCGACCGGATGGGAATACATGAGCGTGTGCGCGCGCCGCGAAACACGCACGGCTAGTTAGCTACTGCTGCGCCTCCGCAGCTAGTGGTTCACACATTGTGACCTGCTGTGATCACATCCCGATCGGGGAACGCCGTGCCGCTGGACCGCGGACATGTTGGGGATCGAACCCGGCGCCTTTCAGCCGGGTCATGAACACGCTGCCCCCCCGGATACGTGTGGATTAGGGGATACAGACGGACAGAAGGGGGGGGGGGGACCTGCAATTGAGGCCTGACTGGAGGATTTTTTTTGCCACCTCGTAGCTGATTGGCTACTTCAAGCCAAGCTGAAGCCCCCCCCCCCCCCACACACACACACACACACAAACACATACACACACACACATACACACACACACACACACACACACACACACACACACACACACACACACACACACCACACACGCACACACACACACACACACAAACACCCCCATCCTCCCCTCGTTCGTCCTGGTGTAAACATGTTGGTCCTTTCATCTTCTACCCCTCCACCCACACACACACACATAAACACACACACACACACACACACACACACACTTACACACGCACATAAACAGACACACAACAAACACACACACACACATAAACACACTCACACAAAAACTACACACGCACATAAACAGACACACAACAAACACACACACACACATAAACACACTCACACAAAAACACACACAGCGCTCCATCTCATGGGACTCTGCACTCCCCCCACCACCAGCAGCAGCCTCCCCCCTCCCCCCCCCCCCCCCCCCCCCCCCCCCCCCCCCCCCCCCCCCCCCCCCTCCCCCACACACGGGACCCTCCTCCTGAAGGACTTCAAAGCCGCGTGGAGCCAGTAGGACGAGTCATGGGGGAAGACAGGATGGGAGGAAGGGGAGGAGGAGGGTGGGGGGGGAGGAGGAGGAGAGAGAGAGACAGAGAAATAGAGATATAGAGAGACAAAGAGAGACAGAAAACGAGGGAGATAGAGAGATACATAGAGAGAAGAGAGACTGACAGAGAACGAAAGAGAGGAAGGGAGAGAGAGAGAAATAGAGACATAGAGAGACAAAGAGAGACAGAATACGAGAGAGATAGAGAGATACATAGAGAGAAGAGAGACTGACAGAACGAAAGAGAGGAACAGACAGCGAGAAAGACAATGAGAGAACAACATGGCTAAATGTGTCATTATTATTGCTGATTGGATTATGAATTCAGTTAGTGAAAATTGCCCCCCGATCACATAAAGGCAATCCAAACAAAACAAAACAAAATCCTTGCATTTCCACTGATGGGACATCGTTTAGTGGATTTTAGCAGGGTTCATCATATCCTTCTTCATATGAATTCATATTTGATATGAATGCCAAATGTAGGCCATTTCAGTCTTTTGTGTTGTTGGCTACAAAAGACACGCTGTTCCTTTACATGCAATGAAATTCATGAATAATGAATTACCCTGAATCTACGAAACCCGTGCGTCGTCGTCGTCCCGCAGATAACACAGAATACGTCGTCACTCTCTAGCGTCATTTGAATATTATATTGAAAAAAAAAAAAACTGAAACGGCTTCAATCAAGCAGACCTCTCAATCGCAATTGTGACCATTTTCCAAACGGCATTTTTAATGTTGTGCGCTCACATCTCAGAATGACTTTGTCAGGGTTTTTTTCGCTGGCACCGGCTCATCACCGAACTGGAACGCTCTTTTG
>JAXIVH010000739.1:5000-17500 GCA_036785325.1 Urophycis tenuis | reverse complement strand
GCCGCGGCTGCTGACCAGGAGGAAGAAGAACAAGGAGAAAGGTTCTTCACCCGTTTTTTTTTTCACCCAACTGGCAATTTTCCCCTTTGGGTTTTAGCTGAATTGTTCTTTGTGGGGGTTTTTTTTTTTGAGGTACCATTTTGTTTTTGTCACTCGCTTTCACTGTACAGGTGGCGGCACCAGCACAAAGGAGAGGAACACCACCACCCGCCAGGGGGGGCCCAGCAAGAACCGGCCCCTCAGTCCGCAGACAAGCCGCCGGCGCCGCCCGAAGGAACCCTCCAAACGACGGTCCGTCTCCGCGCCGGACGTCCAACACAAGAACCCCCCGGAGGAGTCCGTCCAGGTGTCGCCGCCCGGCGGCGTCGACGCGACACACCTGTCTAGCGCACCTGTAGCCCCCCAGGCCAACGGCGTGACCCTGCCCGAGGCCACAGGGTGTCATGGCGGCGTGGTCAGCTGCCCCGGCACCAGCCCCCCGCCGACACCCCAGGGTGCCCTTCGAAGAACCCGCAAGAGTGGAGGAGGAGGTGGAGAGGACGGAGAACGTGCCCGCGGCAGAAGAAGAAGCAGCCGAGAACGTTTCTAGGTAGGATACTACACTCTTTGATTCGACGGTGGAATCCCCAAAGTTAGCAGGGGGGGGGGGGGGTTGACAGGAAAGAGGGCGGGGACTTGTGATTGATGGGTATCCTTTTCCGCTACATGCGGGTACGAGGTTGTTGTGCTTTTCGCTAACTGGCTTATGCAACTCATAGGAAATAGCTCATAGGAAGTATGGGACCGGAAATTGCACCGCAATGGGCCGACACAACGCTCTAAAGTCAGCCCCGGCTAAAATTATATGTGAGGAAAAAATACAATGCTGTAGGGCGTGTTGGGGTTCATGGAAGGGTGTAGTGTGTGTGGTGTGTAGTGTGTGGTGTGTGGTGTGTGTGTGTGTGTGTGTGTGGTATGTGTGTGGTATGTGTGTGTGTGTGTGTGTGTGTGGTGTGTGTGTGTGTGTGTGTGTGTGTGTGTGTGTGTGTGTGTGTGTGTCTGTGTGTGTGTGGTGTGTGTGTGTGTGTCTGTGTGTGTGTGTGTGTGTCCGTATGGTGTCTGTGTGTGTGTGTGTGTTGTGTGTGTGTCTGTGTGTATGTGTGTGTGGTGTGTGTGGGTATGTGTGTGTGGTGTGTGGTGTGTGGTGCGTGTGTGTGCATGAAACGGAAAGGAGCAAATGCGTGGAAATAAAAACTTGTTTGTTTCGATGGTTAATTGCAAGGTACGAGAATGTATGAACTTCCACGAGTGCAAAATGACCTTGGATGACGAGGGGGGGGGGGGGGGGGGGGGCGCGTGTGTTGACCTAAGACCCTGCGTGGGGGCTTCAGAAGTTGTGAAGCTGGCTGTCCTTGGAGGTTCCCACGGCGATGGGGGGGTGTCAGAATGTGAGGAAGTGCTGAACTCTGCCGGTCGAGGTCGAGTTTTCTTATTGATTAGAAAGCCGCAGTGTTGGACTAAAAGCGCCCCCCTTTTTCTTTGTTGTTGTTGTATGAATTCGTTTGGGACACACAACAGCCGTATCGGCTCATGTTCCGCGCCTGAGCCAAAGAATGCTCTTAATGAAATGTCCACCGTGTCGGTATTCTCAGGAGGATGGAGCAATGGCAGCCTGTAATTACCCGTTTGTTTCCCCCGTTTCATGTCTCTTTCTGTAATATTCAATAGCAGAGTGGTGAGATAATGTCTTTGGGTTGCATTGGTGTTTGTGCGTGTGTGTGTGTGTGTGTGTGTGTGTGTGTGTGTGTGTGTGTGTGTGTGTGTGTGTGTGTGTTTGTGTGTGTGGTGTGTGTGTGTGTGTTTGTGTGTGTGTGTGTGTGCGTGCGTGCGTGCGTGCGTGTGAGTGTGTGTGTGTGTGTGTGTGTGTGTGTGTGTGTGTGTTATAATGAAGCATAATCCCACTCAGTGTGTGTGTGTGTGTGTGTGTGAGTGTGTGTGTGTGTGTGTGCGTGCGTGCGTGTGTGTGTGTGTGTGTGTGTGGAGGGAGGATGTGTCCACTCTGTATTTAATAGACTGCGTTATTCATCCAGTCCGACCGTGGGAATGTGCGCCACGCAGTGTGTACTTTGCCTCCGCCCCCTGCCTCACCATTTCCCCAGTTCTCTCTTACTCAGTCCTTTTTGTGTGTGTGTGTGTGTTTTTTTTTTTGTTCTGTCGTGTTCTGCTCTCGGTCCATACCTCCTCCGTCTTATCTCTCGCTGAGAGGGAATTCTTGTATTCCACTGAGGCCGTGTCAGTGACGTCACGCGCGTCCGGGGGCTTTAAGAGTCTGTGTTTGATCAGCGATTGGTCCTCGCCCTCGATCATCACCACACTGGCAAGGTCAAGGGAACAAGGGGGTCTTGAAGGTGGTTTGCCTCAATGTACGCGATGTCTGCGTGTATTCTAATCCATGCAGCCTATGGATATAGTTTACATTACGGTTCGTCCTCAGATCCAGTGTGACAGGGTTCGAACAGCCTGTTGGTCATTTGGACTTTTTCACATTTGTGTTGAAAGCTAAAGTCGACGTTTATCCCGTGACGGGAGTATATGGTCGTTTTCTTGGCTCGCGATGCAGAACCATCTGTCTCCTCCTCTCATAACGCGCACGTCTCTTGACCTTCCGCGTTTCACGGTTCGCGTTTGGAGAGTGAAGTATAAAATTGGAGAAAAAAAAAAAAACGTACAGGATCGAGCCGCCGTCGGAGTTGTAAAGATGAAGTGAAAGCCGGGAGGGGGAAACGGCAGACACAACGGAGCCGCTGTAATCCTGAAGTACGTCGAGTCAAGTTACTCTTAGGGTCATGCTATGAGCCATGTAGTGATGTTACGCACCACAGGTTAGAGTCACATTATTAACAGTGTAGTTGCATTATACATGGCAGTGGAAGAGGGAGAGGGAGGGTGAGAGGGATGGGGGAAGAGAGAGAGAGAGAGACAGAGAGAGAGAGAGAGAGTAAGAGAGAGAGAAGCCCTGTTTAAGAACCGATACAGCTCTCTCCGCATGTATTCATGCGTTCAATATTCATGTGTTCAGTATTCATGCGCAGGCTGATCACAACGGGGCGGCAGAACCCTGGCGCTGGAGAGATAACATATGGAACGGCGTTAGCACCATTAACATTCCCCGGGCCGGTCTGAGGACAGGGGCTATGTGATCCTGCCCTCTGTGACTGAGTGTGTAGCTCCGCCCCCCCCCACCACCACCACCTCCCCCCACCCCAGAGCCCCTCAAAGACCCCCATCCTTCAGCTGCACTGTGGGAACGGACTCTCTGCTGCTTATTCACCTCTCTGCTACTTTAGCGCTCTCTCTCGTTCTCTCTCTCCTTTATCGCTCTCTCTCTGTCTCTGTCTCTCTCCCTTTCTCTCTCTCTCGCTCTCTCTCCCATCTCTTAGTCTCCCCTTTATCTCTCTGTCTCACTCTCTCCCTTCTCTTGAGTCTCTCCTTCATCCCTCTCCCTTTCTCTCTCTCTCGCTCTCTCTCCCATCAGTCTCCCCTTTATCTCTCTCCCTTCTCTGAGTCTTTCCTCTCTCTCTCCCTCTCTTCTCTGAATCTCTCCTTTATCTCTCTCCCTTTCTCTCTCTCACTCTCTCTCTCTCGCTCTCTCGCCCATCAGAGTCTCCCCTTTATCTGTCCCTTTCTCTCTCTCCCTCTCTTCTCTGAGTCTCCCATTGATCTCTCTCACTTTCTCTCTCCCTCCCTCTCTTCTCTGAGTCTCCCCCTTTATCTCTCCCTCTCTTCTCTGAGTCTCCCCTTTATCTCTCTCCCTATTTTCTCTGAGTCTCTCCTTTATCTCTCTCCCTCGCTCTCTCTCTTTTCTCCTCTCTTCCCTGGGTCTCTCTCTCTCGTTCTGTGTCTCCCCCCTCCGTGTGATGGGGCTCTGCTGATGGAGAGTCATAGCGTCTCGCTGAGTGTTACAGGGCCCAGGGGACTGGAGAGGCCAACGCGGCCGCTTATAATTTGTCCTCTAAGTCCAGAGTTTGTCCAGTAGTGTCTGTTTTGCATTTGATTGTTTCATTCGCCGCCACGGGGAAGGCCAGAGCGACAGACTTGAGGAGACTGACCGAAATAACATTTCCACTGGGAAAGTCACGTTTCATGTTTCATGTCCATGGCATGTTTTCTGTGCGCTGTAGTGCACTTACTCTGCACCCCCTTGTGTCACACACACGCACGCACGCACGCACACACGCACACACACACACACACACACACACACATACACACACACACACATACACACACACACACACACACACACACACACACACACACACACTGAGATCCATGCACTTTAGCTAATCCTGTGAAAGCCTGTTTTAGGAGACGGGCTTTAATGAAATGCACTTCAGATATGCTGCAGATTATAAAGTCTCGTCCATGTTTCTTCTCCCCTCATTCCACTATTCTGTTCTTCATCTTACAGCCCGTCGGATTCACCAGATTCCCACGGCGAATATGTCCAGGTACCGTTCCTCCCAGTGTCCTCCTTGTCTTGTGTTTGTCCACACAGTCCCTCAGAAACGCAAGCCCGGACTGTGTGTGTGTGTGTGTGTGTGTGTGCAGTGTAGATGTCTGGGTGAAAAAAACATCAAAAAACAGCCTGTTGTTGGTCTGCAAAAAGCTTTCTATGGATTATTCACATCCGCCATGACAACATTTGAGCAGTGTCGCTCCAGTAGTTACTTAAGTGACCGAATAAGCAGCGACTTAGCTATTGACTAAATGTGTTTGCGCCACATTAGGGGAAATGATTACACAACTAGTGAGGTAAAGTATCCAAATGAGCTCCTAAACACTGACGAGTTCATTTGGGCACGCAATTAAATCCTGAACAGTTGAAACTAACAATTGGCTTTCAAGTTGATGGAGCTAAATCCTCTTGTGAGTGGATCTATGGAATAATGCTTTCCCCAACATAAGTAGGCCACAAACCCCACAGGAACACTTCACGTGTCTCATTGCAAAGCATTCAAGTGAACAAACACACTGATCAAACTCAATCTGTAGGCAGTCTGTTACCGTAACACCAGCCCTATAGCATCACATCGTAGGTGGTGCGTCTGTTGCTGTATGTTACCGTAATACCAGTTGTATACCATCACATTCCATGTTGGTGCTTCTGTAGCTGTATGTGACCGTAATACCAGCCCTTATAGCATCTCGTCCCAGGGGATGTGCATCTGTTTACATTAACTCTCCTCCTTGCACTGATATTAAATTAGCTTCTTGACGCTAGCGATCAAATGTAATTGTGGGTGATTGCAGGGCTTTCGGACTTCCACAATTAGGTCAATTTTAGCTCGCTCAGCCTGCATTGTGTCTAATTCAGGGTGTCACTCACCTAATTGAATCTCAGATAAAGTGGCGCTGCTGTCAGTGCCGCGTCGCCGGCCTGCGTTTCCTCCCGCGGCCAGTAGGTGGCGACAGAGCAAGTGAATGGGCTGTCGCCGGTGACGATCACAGTGGAAGCGTTTCGGTGACCTTGGGGTGAGGAGACAGAATGAACCGATGAAGAGCGGGGAAGGACACTGGATGATGGCTACAGTGCAATCCAACTGCAGGCCTTACTTCTGCTTCTGACGTCATCACCCGTCTTCATCATCTGGCAATCTTTTATTTTATCACGGGTGGCAGAGTTTTGCATAATCCTTCGTCAACCTGATAGTAATAGGTTTTCAGGGAAATGTATGGACGATGACGCCGACTGATAATACTCCCTTGCAGATTTTCTATCTGATGATGGACTACCTACTACCTGCACACCTTTGTTTGTCCAGGTTTTATTGAAGATATCCTGTTTCCAGCTTCTTAATCCCTTTTGTTCTCGCTGCAAGCACTCTCACCTCTGTGCCTCTCATCGCCTCCCCTCCACTCCCCTCCACTCCCCTTCGGACTCCTCTCCTCTCCTCTCCTCTCGTCCTCTCTCCTCTCCTCCATCATCTCCACCTCTCTCTCTCTCTCTCTCTCTCTCTCCTCATGCATGTACTTCTAGATCTCTAAAACATTTATGGCAACTGATGTTTAAATCAGGAGGTGCCCTGAATGTTCTCTGGTGTATAATGGTCGGCCACTCCTATTGGCTCATAAAACAACCTCACGCACACACGCACGCACCGGTCATGCACACACACACACACACACACACACACACACACAAACACAGACACACAGAGACACGCAGGTAGGCCGATGCAATTAGAGGGGAGACAGTCAGACGGATAGACAGACAAACAGACAGACAGACAGTCGGGTGGCTGACAAATAGACAGACAGACAGACGGGCTTACAGACAGACAGATGGAATAGCACAAAGATGAGCCAGCCGTGAGATATTTAATTGATTGGTTTATTGTGTGTTATAAGGGGAAAATGGACTATCAAACCATGAGATCAATAAATGATGTCCGACCGCATACAGTGCTCTCCCTGTGTTCAGGCCCGTAAATCTTTTAACGCGCATCTCTCGTTAATTTGTTTTACGGCAGCGGCATGACCGGTCAAGCAATATTTATCATTCACAGTTTTGATCTCTTCCTAAAGACGAATTCACGGACGTAAATAACGGACTTATTAAACACCAGGGAGGGGCAGGAGATCACTGTGTGTGTGTGTGTGTGTGTGTGTGTGTGTGTGTGTGTGTGCGTGTGTGTGTGCGCGTGTGTGTGTGTGTAGTTGCGTGTGTGTGTGTGCGTGTGTGCGTGTGTGTCTAATATGTGCTATTATCAGATCCAACGTTTTGCATGCAAGTTCACTTTTCTGTGGCATGTGTGTGTTTTGTTTTTATCTGCAGCTCAGCCCTGCTTTGTCTACTGGGGTTCTCTCTGTGTGTGTGTGTGTGTGTGTGTGTGTGTGTGTGTGTGTGTGTGTGTGTGTGTGTGTGTGTGTGTGTGTGTGTGTGTGTGTGTGTGTGGGGGGGGGGGGGTGTGGGGGGGGGGGGGGGTGCGAGGGGTGTGGGGGGTGTGGCTGTGTGTGTGGTGGGGGGAGGTCATATGTGGTTCATTAATATACGTCTGGCATGAGTCTGTTTTAAAGAACGCTCAGCTGTGTGTGTGCATGTGCGTGTGTGTGTGTGTGTTGGCACATACAGACATGTTAAGAGATCAGCTGTGTGTATATGCGTTACTGCTATTTTGATTAAAGATTGGTTCAAATTTCCTCTTTGTGTGTGTGTGTGGGTGTGTATGGCTGAAATGAGATGAGATTTAATCATTAGATCAATTTGGTGTGTGCGTGTGCATTTGCATATATGGGATTGTGTGCTTCAGTGATTGTCTGTGTGTGTGTGTGTGTGTGTGTGTGTGTGTGTGTGTGTGTGTGTGTCTGTCTTTCTAGGTGTGGGTGGGTGTTTGCTAATTTCAGTGAGAGTGTGTGTATGTGGTTCAGATTGTGTGTGTGCGTGCCTATGTGTGTGTGTGTCTGGTTCAGTGTGGCTGTGTGTGTGTGTGTCTGTGTGCGTGCGTGTGTTGTACGATGGTTACAGTAGATTGAATTAGCCCGGCGCCTCTGTTGGTGTGAGGCAGCGCGTTCTAACAGGGCTACCCTTTTGTGGCACGCCCTTGGAAGGTCTTCAATGAATCTTTCACACACACACACACACGTACACACTTACACAGACACACACACACACACACACACGTACACACTTACACACACACACACACACACACACACACACACACACAGACACACACACACTCACACACACACACACACACACACACACGCACACACACACACGTACACACACACACACACACACACACACACACACACACACACACACACACACACACACACACACGTACACACGCACACACACACACACACACACACACACACACACACACACACACTCACACACACACACACTCACACACACACACACTCACACACACAAAGGCTTAATCTGTGCCCGTAGATAGAATTTACATATCTGGTCCTCATCTGGTTTCAGATAGTTTGATTATTCAGACTAGTGTCGGCTTATAGAAACGGCCCAGCTGCCCCTAGTGTACAGTCCCTTTAGCGCGGTGTCGAGGCTGCACATTGATGTGTTATAATTGGGAGTGGAAGCTCTGTGTGCTGGCGTTGTGTCACACAGGGATGTACTCACTGCTTTCATTCGAATCCAGAAGGTAAACAGAATCAGACACGCCCACCTTAAGTCACATGGACCAATGGAGTCGCTTGGACGGCTGCGATGGACCGTTGACACTGCGGTTTAATGATGTTTTTGTATTTTGAGGTCTCAACTCCAACTTGAATGATGAGACAGAGAGAGAGAGAGAGAGAGAGAGAGAGAGAGAGAGAGAGAGAGAGAGAGAGAGAGACCAGGAGGAGGGAGACCAGGAGGAGGGAAAGAGAGAGAGAGAGAGAGAGAGAGAGAGAGAGAGAGAGAGAGAGAGAGAGAGAGAGAGAGAGAGAGAGAGAGAGAGAGAGGTGGATAAAGAAACGTCTAATGAACGGAGCAGTGTTTCTGTTACTTCTACTGAGGTGACCGAGTACTTAAATGTTTCTACTGGGAGCCTCGAGAAGAGATGTGACTGCTGGCGATCGTTTCATACGGGCTTTGAGTCTCATAGAGACACGTAGATACAAATCTAGATACACATACACATACACATACACATACACTTACTTCTATTTGCACTACTTCTATTTTGCACTTTGTATACTGTTTACACTTTACACTTTTCACTTGCATGTTATGCCACTGTGAGTAACTGTTTAATACCTCGAGGATCACTACCTCCATCCGCACTGTTTGTCACTTTGTTAACTACCTATAACTACCGTCATTTTAATAACCACTGTCACTTTTCAATTTTGCACCTTATTCTGCATTTCTGCATTTCTGCATTTCAACCTGCACCTTAATCGCTCATTTGCACTTCTGGTTAGAACGCCAACTGTATTTCGTTGTCCCTGTACTTATACTCTGCACAATGACAATAAAGTTGAATCTAATCTAATCTAATCTAATCTAAATACACTTAGATACACAGAGATAAACAGAGATACACATACACTTAGATACACAGAGATACACATACACTTAAATACACTTAGATACACAGAGATACACAGAGATACACATACACTTAGATACACAGAGATACACATACACTTAAATACACTTAGATACACAGAGATACACATACACTTAGATACACAGAGATACACATACACTTAAATACACTTAGATACACAGAGATACACATACACTTAAATACACTTAGATACACAGAGATACACATACACTTAAATACACTTAGATACACAGAGATACACAGAGATACACATACACTTAGATACACAGAGATACACATACACTTAAATACACTTAGATACACAGAGATACACAGAGATACACATACACTTAGATACACAGAGATACACATACACTTAAATACACTTAGATACACAGAGATACACAGAGATACACATACACTTAGATACACAGAGATACACATACACTTAAATACACTTAGATACACAGAGATACACAGAGATACACATACACTTAGATACACAGAGATACACAGAGATACACATACACTTAGATACACAGAGATACACATACACTTAGATACACAGAGATACAAATACACTTAAATACACTTAGATACACGGAGATACACAGAGATACACATACACTTAGATACACAGAGAAACACATACACTTAGATACACAGAGATGCACATACACTTAAATACACTTAGATACACAGAGATACACAGAGATACACATACACTTAGATACACAGAGATACACATACACTTAAATACACTTAGATACACAGAGATACACATACACTTAGATACACAGAGATACACATACACTTAGATACACAGAGAAACACATACACTTAGATACACAGAGATGCACATACACTTAGATACACAGAGAAACACTGAGATACACATAGTCTTAGATATACAGAGATACACATACACTTAGATACACACAGATACACATACACGTAGATAAACATCAATACACACGCACTTTGCTACACTTAGATACACATACAAATAGGTACACAAAGATACACAAAGATACTGATACTGGCTCGATTGAGGATTGGCCATTTGTGATATAGCGACACAGACACTGTCTATGATGTCTATCTGGCACACACACACACACACACACACACACGCACACACGCACACACACCCACACACACACACACACACACACACAGTCATTAGTTATCGCTATCATATTCCCAGTAGAGAACACCCCTTTGTTTGCAGACACGTGTGCGTGGGCACACACACACACACACACGCACACAACCACACACACACACACACACACACACACACACACACACACACACACACACACACACACACACACACACACACACACACACACATTCCCACAAAGGCACCCGAACCGAAATAACCAATTCCTCGTTTACTCCCTTTTTTTTTTTCTTTTTTTTTTTTTCAAGCTTTCTCTAATTTTCTCTCCTCGTCTTGTTTCTCTTCCTGCAGTTTTATTAAACACACACAGACAGACTCTCCCCCCCCTCCCCCCCCCCCTCCTCCCCCCCCCCTCCATCCCCCTCCCCTGCAGCACACGCTGGCATAATTCTTTCATCAGCGCAATGCTCACAGGACCCACGCAGCGGCTCCTCCCCTTTGTCTCCCCCATCAGCCAGCGGGACGGGGATCACTAATTAATATTTAACCGAGGACCTCCCCCGCACACAGGGGGGAGGGACGGAGAGACGGAGCGGGGAGGTGGATGGGGAGGAGAGAGAGGGAGAGATGGGGTGGGGGTGGAAGGTGATAGTGGTGGTGGGGGGGTAACAGGACGAGTAGAGGGCAGGGGGGTGACGGGAGGTGGGGAGGAGAGATTGAATGATGGAGTGGTGGAGGAGAGGAAATGGGAGAGGCGGGGGGTGTCAGGGAGGTGTGGAGGTGGGGGAGGGTGGGGGAGGTGCAGGGAGGTATTATTAGGGAGACGAGGTGGAGGGAGACGAGAGGCTGGGCTGCTCCTCTCTGAATGGAGAGGAGGGAGGAGGAGGAGGAGGGAGGAGGAGAGGAAGGGCACAGATTAAGGGCACCAGGGAGCCACAGGAGGAGGAGGTGAAAGGAGAGATTGGAAATGAATGAAGGGACCGACGGGGAGAACAAAAGGGTTTGAAAGGTGCGGGGGGAAAAAGTTTAGCGCCGAAGTTTCACGTCTCAGCCTCGGCGCGGAAACGAGGAAGACAACACCAGCGGAGGACCGAAAGGTCAGGAAACCAGATTACCCGGGGACCGTTTTAATCCACCCTCCTCTGGTTTACCAGATTCAAAAATTTAACTGCAAAAGACCTTTTTTAAGCCGCTAAACATCTTATAATGCCGACCGAAGATAGTGGGTTTATGCACTAAGCCTCTTACGCGTCGGTGCGCTTATAACACAGATAGATATTATGAAAATGAAGTAGCCTGAAACACATGGCGGCAGCTGTCTCACGGAAGCATCTCCCATCGCCCTCTCTGGGGCTGCACCGCCGATCTGGTAGGAGGACAGGAGGAGAAGGATCTGGCTGTGGGTGTGTTTAATGCACGAGGCGAGGGCTTGCTTGACGAACGGGGGTGGGTCCGCTTTGCAGTCCGGGGAGCCCAATGAGACGCATTTCACCACCTTTTTGAGTGAAACTCAATAAAAAAAAACAAAGTAGGAGGAGCTAGCGCCAGAAGGTAGAGGCAGTCCACACCCATCCAATGTGGGGTTTAACGCGATTTCAGACGGCTGATTACCAAAGACCTGACAGGGGACTTTGAGCCCCCCCTCCAATAATCTCACTTGTTTTGTGTTCTGTCCCGCGCTAGAACCAGCACATGCCACCCCCTCTCCCCCCCCCCCTGTGCGCTGGTTCTAGCGCGGGTTCTAGTTCTCCTCTTCATGGGCGGCGCGGCTTCTTCACCGCGGGCCCCACTCCTCCCCGTCTGGGCCGGTGCGATGTGTGTGTGTGTGTGTGTGTGCACGCATGTGTGAGTGTGTGCATGCACATGTGTGTGTGTGTGTGTGTGTGTGTGTGTGTGTGTTGTGTGGCCGCCGGCTTGCCGTTAATGCCTGTTTTGATCGTTGAGCGTTGCGGTACGACAAAGGATTTCAGCGCAGGAAACCCCCCCCCCCCCCCCCCCCAACTTTCCCTGCGGGCCGCCAGGCCGCTTATGATATGATACCAGCCTCCCCGGGCCGTGCGGTCGTGGGTGTGGACCAAGCACGGCGCCCTGTGGGACTCCCCCACAGCGGGGGGCAGCGGGGAGACGATAAGTGGTTGATTCTTCGCACACGCACCGCGCCGTCTCGTCTCCTTATCTGCCTGCCGTCTCCACCCTTCCTCGGGACCGCCGGAGAACAATTAGTTTATTGATCGCCGCGCCAGAAACGCACCCCGCTCGCGTGTTATTGGCGTGAGTGGCGGCGCTGACAGCGATTCGCCGACGATAAACAATTGATC
>JAXIVH010000738.1:0-48420 GCA_036785325.1 Urophycis tenuis | reverse complement strand
TATACTCACGGTGATTATGATGTACAAAAAATCGAAACAAACAAAAAACGATATGAATATTAACCTAGGTCTACAAAATGTATTGATCTAGAGAGCCTTGATTATAACGTTAGTGATAACAAGTAGGCCTAGGCTATACTGTGCTATGTGATGGACTGTAATAAAAAAAAAAATCAACAACTGACTTGATTGTTAAACGTTGGTGGTGTAGGCTTTCTCAAATGCGCATACTTTAAATGAAATGTAAATAGATTCTATCTTAGCCTGGTTGTTTGTGAAGGTAAATGTTTGTCATTTCTAAAATAAAAAATAAAAAACATTTTCTAAATATCTGCCTATAGTAATAGCCTACCTCTGACCTATTTAGAATGTCCAATGCACACAGGCTGTCGGTTACAGCTGTAAATCAACGGTTCATAGCCTACAGGACTTGCCCTGCCTGGGAGCAAGAATAATCTGCGAGCTCGTGTTTATTTTTGCTCGCTTATGCATTTGCAAATTGTTCTGGTTATATATGAACATGAAAAAAAGTAACGTGGATGTTGTGGGGAAAGTATTCAGAGGATGATTTTGCTCCCTCTCGCATGCTCGGAGAAGCGCTCCGCCATTTCAGCGACTCCCCCATACTGTCTGGGTGGGAACACTTTAATGGGGATCGATTCCGATGTTCTAGAAAGATTGGTCAGACCATTCAATGTGATAGTGAAGTTTGTGATGCTTTAATGTTGGTGGAGTAGGCTATGGATTCATCATTGAAGTATTTACAACTTCAATGTCATGTGATCAGAAGCTGTTCATGAATGGTTCTGTTCTATAGGCCTACATACAGCCCGTGTAACGTAAAATATGAGTTCTGTATATAAAGCGACTAATGATTATGCTTTGTTTTCCAGATGTTGGTTGTATTTCATATAGCCTATATGAACTAGGAAGGACGCCATATTAAGGTTGTGACATGTGTAATTTGCTCAGGCACATGCGAGATTTTCTGGCTTTATGCGAACATAACACTGCACGGGCAATTGGTACACTCTGAAGTGGGAAAATGGGCGTTGGAGGATGCGGGCATCGATCCCGCTACCTCTCGCATGCTAAGCGAGCGCTCTACCATTTGAGCTAATCCCCCAGGTAGCGAGTGTGTTCTATTATTAAAAAGTTTGACGATATATCTTAGTTGTTATATTTTATTCAGAAAAGAAAATTCCTATTGCAGGAGCTACTTGTGTGAGGTTGACTGGGGACGCTTTCAATTACCAGCAGAACTTTGCACCTGCCCATACCACCAAAAGTACCAATCCCTGGTTTAATGACCATGGTATCCATGCCAGGAGGCCAACACAGAGGAAATTTATGCGATTTCCCTCAGGGATCATTAAAGTATGTCTGTCTGTCTGTCTGTCTTTCCTCTGTGCTTGATTGGCCAGCAAACCCGCCTGACCTAAAGTATTGCCAAGAGGAAGATGAGAGACATCAGTCCCGACAATGCAAATGAGCTGGAGGCCGCTATCAAAGCAACCTGGGCTTCCATAACACCTCCGCAGTGCCACAGGCTGATCACCTCCATGCCACTATTGATGCAGTAATTACTGCCAAAGGAGCCATGACCCAGTATTGAGTGCATATAGGCCTACTGTACAGTACATGGACATGCTTTTCAGGGGGCCAACATTTCTGTATCAAAATTTTTTTTTATTGTTGGTCTTGTGTAATATCCTAATTTTCTGAGATAGGTACTGACTTTTGGGTTTTTATTAGCTGTATAACGCCATTATCATCAAACTTAAAAGAAATAAGCGCTTGAAATGTATCACTCTGTGTGATATATGAGTTTTACTTTTTGAATTTAATTAATGGAATGAGCTTTCGATTCTATAAGATTCATTGTGATGCACCTGTATATACTGTATTATAATTAGAATTTTGTCCAATTTGAACCCACCTGTTGTATCTTCCTATAGTTCCAATATAATTACATTGTTTTGAAAGGCCCATTGTTATGGGCCTGTAGCAAAACATTTGGCTAACTATATATGCTATACACAGTATGTATATGTTCTCACCTAGTTTCAGTAAAGAAATGGGTCAATGCTTCTCCATTCCCTTGCTGCACAAGACTTTCTTGTTTCTATATTTGGTTAACTATATAGACTATTTACTACTTTCGGGTGAAATTTCAGGATGAACCTAAAATGCAGGTGAAAGCTTTACAGGTTAACTCAATTTGACCTTCTCTAAGCTTTTGAATGCACTTGTCCAATGTTTCAGTACTTTTTGCTGCACAACTTGATGTTCTCTAACAAGGAGCTGAACGGCAAAATTCACAACATCCATGAATCAATCAATACATTTTCTCATTCAATTATTAGAAATGGTATTTAAACAGTCCTCCTCATCATGCTGTTCACATTTTTACATCATGTGAGTGATATATTTCAAGTGTTTATTTCTTTTCATTTTGATTATAATGGCGTTATACAGCTAATAAAAACCCAAAAGTCAGTACCTATCTCAGAAAATCAGGATATTACAATAAAAATGTTTTTTGATACAGAAATGTTGGCCCCCTGAAAAGCATGTCCATGTACTGTACAGTAGGCCTATATGCACTCAATACTGGGTCATGGCTCCTTTGTCATTAATTACTGCATCAATGCGTAGTGGCATGGAGGTGATCAGCCTGTGGCACTGCGGAGGTGTTATGGAAGCCCAGGTTGCTTTGATAGCGGCCTCCAGCTCGTCTGGAGGTCGCTCATCTGCCTCTTGACAATACTAACAACTAAGATATATTTCAAATTTTTAAGTAATACACTGTCACTGCTATCTGGGGGATTAGCTCAAATGGTAGAGCGCTCGCTTAGCATGCGAGAGGTAGCGGGATCGATGCCCGCATCCTCCAACGCCCATTTTCCCACGTCAGAATCTAACAATTGAACGTGCAGTGTTATGTTTGCACATAGCCAGAATATCTCGCAAATGCATGTGCCTGAGCAAATTACACATGTCACAACCTTAATTTGGTGTCCTGCCTAGTTCATATGAAATGACTTGAAATGGCCGCCATTCAAGGAGTGGGATGCCATGCCTTAGCAGACAATTAGTCGACTTGTGAACAGCATGAGACATCGTTGCCATGCTGTAATTGATGCTCAAGGGCACCTGACAAGTTATTAAGATATTGACATTTTTGTTGTGATTACCCACTGTCTTTTGTTTCAATAAATTGTTTGCGATGAGGAAATCACCAGTGCATGTTTCTACTAAAATGCTTATGTTCATATTATATCACTGTAGCATGAACTCAGCATGCAGCATGATGATACAGCATGATTTTTACATTGTCCATAGATTTCACCCGAAAGCCAAATATACCTAACTTTTTGTGAGTAGCGTACGAGTGCACATCAAGACAGGCACTATACTAATGGAAAATATGGAGGATGCGGGCATCGATCCCGCTACCTCTCGCATGCTAAGCGAGCGCTCTACCATTTGAGCTAATCCCCCTTGTGGAGCGTGAAGGAACTACTTGTCTCAGGTTGAATGAGGACATTTTTAAGAAGCTTGTCATTAGTTTGAGCGGCTTCGATGTTAATGTAGTAGGCAATCGACTTCACAAATTAGCCTATATTTTGAATGTACAAAAGTTGGCATTTTGTGTGTTAAACGTGAAATGAACCTTTTAGTTTTGTACATTTCTTGTTATGAAAGAAATACAGGCCTATATTTGGAGGTTTCAAGTCACAGACCTCGTCATTCGGATTTGTTTAATGGCAGTGGGGTTTAAAATCCACAAACGAGTGGGAGTTTCTGGGGCATGTTGTAACAAACAGTTCATAGTACTAACAAGAAGTATTGGACAAAAGAATGAGGTAAGTCTGATATATTTTTGATTTATGGCGATGGGGTTTGAAATGCACAAAGGAGTGGGAGTTTCTGGGGCATGTTGTAACAATTATACAAACAAGAAGAACTTAATGAGGAAGGTCTGCTCATATGTTTGTAAAAGGCTGGAGGATGCGGGCATCGATCCCGCTACCTCTCGCTTGCGCTTGCTGTGTCTCGTCTATTTCGCCAAAGTAAGCCCAAAGTACCCAAAGTAAGCCCACATTAGCCAATCACGTTTTTCCCCAAGCGCAAAGTAAGCCCAAAGTAAGCCCACATTAGCCAATCACCTTTTCCCCCAAGCGCAAAGTAAGCCCAAAGTAAGCCCACATTAGCCAATCACGTTTTCCCCCAAGCGCAAAGTAAGCCCACATTGTGGCTTACTTTTGACCAATCACGTTCCTCCCCCTGTGGGGCTTAGTTTTCGGCTCCCTGTTCTCCGCAGCACCTCAGCCGTGCTAAGTTAAGTCGTGTTTTACTCTGTTATTGAACGGAAACAGTAAGATTTGTGCTAAGGTAAGTCGTGTTTTACTCTGTTATTGAACGTAACAGCTGCTCCTGCAGTACACGTCCGGCATCAGAGAGATGACAGAGGAACTGGAGAAGTTTAGGAAGAAGCAGGAAATGCAGGCTAAAGCCCGGGAAACTGGAGACCAGGGCTGTTTGATGGTGAAGTTTGGAGAATTTCAGGGCCACTCCATTAAGGAGGTTTATGAAGACCAGAGCAAGGAGGCCAAGGCCCTCATCAAGTACCTGGTTACAGCAAATGCCCGGCCCAACACCAACATGGCCATTTTCAAGGCATATGTCTTGGAGACGTACAACTGCAGTCTCCAGCGCCTCTGCACCTCCACCTGCAGCCTCCAGTGCCTCTGCACCTCCACCTGCAGCCTCCAGCGCCTCTGCACCTCCACCTGCAGCCTCCAGCGCCTCTGCACCTCCAACTGCAGTCTCCAGCGCCATTGCACCTCCACCTGCAGCCTCCAGCGCCTCTGCACCTCCACCTGCAGCCTCCAGCCCCACTGTCCCTCGACCTGCTGGCGCATGGAAACCCACCCCTGTGAAAGCGCAGCTGGCGCGTGGCAAACATTTGTCTCCCTCACAGCTGGCGAAAAAGCTTATGTCACCAGTTAAACCTTGTGAGTAGGAGTGTGACTTTTGAATTTCCCTTACGGCAGTTCTACATACATAGCTTTACCATTTTACCTAACTACACAGACTTGTCCACTGTTTTCCAGCTCCAGCACCGCGGTGCACCTTACCTACACATTCAAAACCCCTGACCGAACACTTGGCCCAACAGCAGCTTTTCCTTTCTGGTAAGTATGCACCATCTTGCATACATTTGTCTCTGTGTATTGTTAACAGTAGGTCTAATAGCTTTAACATTTGTTCTCCAGGCACTTTTGAGGATGATGATGATGATGAGGAACTGATATCTGCTGCATCGCAATGTGAAGCACAGCTAAATACAGGTGTGGCAGATGACATAAATGCAAATATTGTGAGAATGTTTAGTGACAACACTAAAAAGTATTATTTTGTGGAAAATTTCTACGTTTTAAATATATTTTTCTTCACAATACAGAATTAAATCCCATCAACAGGGATGCATTCTTTGAGTGCACTTCTTCAAAACCTTAAGGATGTACAAAGGTGTCTGTGTTTTTTTTGTGTTTTTGCTTACCTCCGCTCACTTCCGCTTAATTCCGTGCACCCATGTGCTCTAAAACAATCACCTGAATTTTCACGCCATTTTTCACAATAACACTTCATGCTCCTCTCACTAACACTCACAGGGTGGACATTCATTGTTCTAATGATTAGAACAGCAGTCGTCACTGTGTCTGTGTGCATGTTTCATATCTATGGGCATCATTAATACCACTGAATTCATTTCGCATAATTTTCCTTTATTCCATTCAATTGTTACTTTTTTATTTAATGTCATTTCCTTTTAAATACAGCTGTATTTACTCCATACTCCTTGCATCAAAAAGTGCATACTGGGTTCTTTGCTTCTTAACACTTGTAGTATTTCTGCACTGTGCCTGTTTGTGAGCTGCATTTATGGCATATTACTATCAAACGCAACAGTCAACCTAATATTGTTTTGCTGCCTGTTTGCTTAATTTCTCCTTCATTAGCTCGTGCAACCACTGTGCATCTAGAGGTCAGTGCCGATCCCGCACCAGCAGCGATACCAGGTGTTGTTCATCAGCCACCAGCTGACCTTCCCAGTCACTGGAAAAATCAGCTTCCGCCTTTCCAGCAGGAGTGGATTCGGCAGACGCTATTCAAGGCCAACCCACGAACCAGCAAGCCAGAGCTAGTGGCCCAGCTGAAACTTTGGTGGCATCCTCCTCAGCCCCTCCTCATTCACACCCAGCCTCCCGCTTCACCTGACCACTTCTTCTGTCGGCCGTTGTTTTTATGGATGCCCCAGAGGATGTGGCAGTTTCCTCTTGTCTGTGTTCGTCCAGCCTGTGTTAAGCACAGACTAACAGCAGCAGGGCTGTACCGAACAGTGCGCAAGGCGTTGGACATTGACGGGTGGTATGACCTTGCCACTGAGTACCTGGAGTGCAAGCGCTGCTCGAAAAAGTATCCTGCTTGGTCCGAGGACATCTTAGGCCAGCTGGATATGGGTCACCGCAGCCAGTTTCCAGCTTTGCTTACATACAGGTAATTCATAATGAATGTCAACCATTATTAGGTGCTTTTATTTGTGTTATTTTTTTATACATTACACTCTTTCCTCTCCTTAGATACTCATGTGACACCCGGGTGCTGAGGATGATGAGGGAGAGGACAATGGGCAACAGTGTGACTCAGCTGTACAAAAAGCTGCTGGAACAACACAGCGAAGCATGGATGCAGCGTGTCCTGCAGTACCTGGCAGCTTGTGAACCATTCACAAGGTCCTCTGTTGTGCGCCCCCCTGCATTCGCTGAGCCTCCCCTCTTACCTGCCCTTCCCAAACCCAAGAGGCTGTTAGCTGTGTATGCCAGGGATGTTCTAGGACGACTGCATGAGGTGAAGGCCAAAATAACCTCCGTCTTTGGCTCTGTTCTCAAGATGGACTCAACAAAAAAGGTATCACAGCCCTGTTTATTTCCAGAATTTTGAGTGCATACATAATGAACACAGTTTTTAAACTCTTAACTTTAAACTCTCTTTTCTGAATAGGTCACAAAGAAACTTGCTGGTGCTGCTGCAGGTACAGCTGCCTGGTGCACTAATGTGGGAAACGAGCACGGTCAAGTTCTTGTCTCGGTCCTGACAGCCGGCGAGGGACAAGCACTGGACGCTATGGCAGCTGGCCTAGTGAAGCGGTACAGGGAGGCAGGAGAGGAGCCACCAAAAATGATGTACGTGGACAGAGACTGTTGCAGTCAGCACGGTCCTTGTCGGGTGAAGGCCATGTTTGCAGAGTGGGACGGGCTTCAGGTGCGCCTTGATATATGGCATTTCATGCGCCGGTTTGCTGCAGGCGTCACAACGGAGGCTCACCCCCTGTATGGCATTTTCATGGCACGCCTGTCCACGTGCATTTTTGGGTGGGATCCGGAGGATGTTGCTGCTCTTCGCCGTGCCAAGGAGGGCGAGCTGGCAGCAAAGAGGCTTGGCCACATCTCGGAGGAGACACTGACCACTCGCATTACCCGGAGGGAGTTGGCGCTGCACTGCAGGAGGAGGACCAGAGGGGTGGAGGAGACCACCAGACTGATTGGGTCATTGATCAGTCTGTTTGTGTTACGACCCCAGGGAATGAAGGACCCACTGGCAGACCACAGCGTAGAGCTCAAAACGATCTCTTAATGAGCGTCACAAAAAGGGCAAAAACAGTCTCGTAGTCAGATCACAGGCAAAGGTCAAAAACACAGGCAGGCAAGGGCAAAAACAGTCTCGTAGTCAGATCACAGGCAAAGGTCAAAAACACAGGCAGGCAAGGGCAAAAACAGTCTCGTAGTCAGATCACAGGCAAAGGTCAAAAACACAGGCAGGCAAGGGCAAAAACAGTCTCGTAGTCAGATCACAGGCAAAGGTCAAAAACACAGGCAGGCAAGGGCAAAAACAGTCTCATAGTCAGATCACAGGCAAAGGTCAAAAACACAGGCAGGCAGAATACTTAACGCTGGAAAGGCACTGGCAAAAACACTGGCACGATCCTGCAGAGAATGCTGGGCAAACAGGGCTTAAATACATGATTAGCTGGTTAGCGAAACCGGAAACAGGTGTGTGAGTGAAATGGCGGGAAGGTGACCAAAGGAGGGGGTGGAGTTACAGGCACATGGCTAAATCAAAACAAAAACAAACGTAACGATATCGCCACATGGCCAAAACGAAAACAAAAGCGAGTGTTTAATATGGAAAAAATAAACTCATGCAGCAGAGTTACTAACAGTTTGACAGTGTAAGTGGGAAGGACACTCTGGGCGTTCCTCTGCTGGACCACGAACGGATCCAGCAGATATGGCAGGAGCAGCAGAAGCACGTGGGCTGTATCCAGGACCCCGAGGACTTCCCGCTGTACATTAAGACAGGCACCCTGAAGAAAGGCGGTGTGGAGCTGTGTTGCTACAGGTGTGCCCGTGGCTCTACCTCCCTGGAGTCCTTCCACCTCCACCTAAACAGATTTATTCCAGGTATTGCATATGGGTTACTAGTTTAATACCTATTTTTTCTCGATATCTGGTTGTAGTGACAAATATTTTGAAGCATAATTCTATTACATATTACAGATACTTCATAGCATCTCATATGTAGTGAATATCTTGTGTGGCAAACGCTTCTTTGTTTATTTAACTTTCAGGAACCAGTGCCAGTGACTCGCATTTCCAGGCATATCTTCTTGAAGGACTGATGCGCTGGAATGATGATGACCGGACGGAGAAAGCCTTAAAAGGAGCACCTTCCATCCGCTGTTATGGCAGTGCTCTGAGAGAGGCAGTGGACCAGCTCAGCCAAAAGGTGCTGGGGAGAGGCTGGGATGAGTGCTATCGCACCCCTGGAGCATACACAGGCAAGAGATTATCCCCCATTCAACATGAAAAAGAACACCTTATTTAATTTTAATACCTTTAATACCACTATTTATTAATCAATTGAACCTTTAATGTATTAGGTGAAATATGAAGAATACTTTCTTTTTTCTGTTTTGTTTTTTAGGTGAATTGCTTGTGCTTGTGCGGGGGAGCGAGAAGATCAGACCCCACTGTATTTTATATTATATATTTCCCCGTATTTTCCGCGTCTCTTGCGCTTGTGCGGGGGAGCGAAAAGATCAGACCCCCTCTTTGGTATTTAAACAGTCCTCTTCATCATGCTGTTCACATTTTGACATCATGTGAGTGATATATTTCAAGTGTTTATTTCTTTTAATTTTGATTATAATGGCGTTATACAGTTAATAAAAACCCAAAGGTGTTCTGTATCTGTATCAAAAAATGTTTTTTGATACAGAAATGTTGGCCTCCTGAAAAGCATGTCCATGTACTGTACAGTAGGCCTATATGCACTCAATACTGGGTCATGGCTCCTTTGGCATTAATTACTGCATCAATAGTGGCATGGAGGTGATCAGCCTGTGGCACTGCGGAGGTGTTATGGAAGCCCAGGTTGCTTTGATAGCGGCCTCCAGCTCGTCTGCATTGTTGGGTCTGGTGTCTCTCGTCTGCCTCTTGACAATACTAAAATATATTGTCAAATTTTTAAGTAACACGTTGTCACCGCTATCTGGGGGATTAGCTCAAATGGTAGAGCGCTCGCTTAGCATGTGAGAGGTAGCGGGATCGATGCCCGCATCCTCCAACGCCCATTTTCCCACGTCAGAATCTACCAATTGAACGTGCAGTGTTATGTTTGCACATAGCCAGAATATCTCGCAAATGCATGTGCCTGGACAAATTACACATGTCAGAACCTTAATTTGGTGTCCTGCCTAGTTCATATGAAATGACCTGAAATGGCCGCCATTCAAGGAAAGTGGGATGCCATGCCTTAGCAGACAATTAGTCGACTTATGAACAGCATGAGACATCGTTGCCATGCTGTAATTGATGCTCAAGGGCACCTGACAAGTTATTAAGATATTGACATTTTTTGTTGTGATTATCCACTGTCTTTTGTTTCAATAAATTGTTTGCGATGAGGAAATCACCAGTGCATGTTTCTACTTAAATGCTTTTATATTACATACATATTCATATTATATCACTGTAGCATGAACTCAGCATGCAGCATGATGATAAAGCATGATTTTTACATTGTCCATAGATTTCACCCGAAAGCCAAATATCCCTAACTTTTTGTGAGTAGCGTACGAGTGCACATCAAGACATGCTATACTAACGGAAAATATGGAGGATGCGGGCATCGATCCCGCTACCTCTCGCATGCTAAGCGAGCGCTCTACCATTTGAGCTAATCCCCCTTGTGGAGCGTGAAGGAACTACATTTTTAAGACATTTTTAAGACATTTTTAAGAAGCTTGTCATTAGTTTGAGCGGCTTCGATGTTAATGTAGTAGGCAATCGACTTCACAAATTAGCCTACTTTGAATGTACAAAAGTTGCATTTTGTGTGTTAAACGTGAAATGAACCTTTTAGTTTTGTACATTTCTTGTTATGAAAGAAATACAGGCCTATATTTGGAGGTTTCAAGTCACAGACCTCGTCATTCGGATTTGTTTAATGGCAGTGGGGTTTAAAATCCATAAACGAGTGGGAGTTTCTGGGGCATGTTGTAACAAACAGTTCATAGTACTAACAAGAAGTATTGGACAAAAGAATGAGGTTCTAAAGATAGAACGCTCTAAAGATAGTGGAGATGGTTGTGGACTTCAGGAAGTACTCAGCCTCACCTGCCCCCATCACCCTCTGCGACTACACAATTGACACTGTGGAGTCTTTCCGCTTCCTGGGAACTGTCATCTCCCAGGATCTCAAGTGGGAGCTGAACATCAGCTCCCTCATCAAGAAAGCCCAGCAGAGGATGTACTTCCTTAGGCAGCTGAAGAAATTCAACCTGCTCAGGACAATGATGGTGCACTTCTACTCCTCCATCATTGAGTCCATCCTCACCTCCTCCATCACCATCTGGTTCGCTGCTGCCACCGCCAAGGACAAGGGCAGACTGCAGCGCATCATTCGGTCTGCAGAGAAGGTGATTGGCTGCAATCTGCCGTCGCTCCAGGACCTGTACACCTCCAGGACCCTGAGGCGTGCAGGTAAGATTATGGCCGACCCCTCCCACCCCGGTCACCATCTCTTTGCATCACTCCCCTCTGGCAGGAGGCTGCGGTCCATCAGGACCAAAACCTCACGGCATAAGAACAGTTTTTTCCCGTCTGCCACTAGCCTTGTCAACAAGGCCCGGAGCCCCAACTGACACTGTCTCTCTCCCTCCCCCCACACAGACCTACATGCTACATTAACGTGGCATCTTCAGATCGTCTGCGTTACATTAACGCACAGTGTGTACAGTGTGCACTCATTCGGGTCCACCATTTTTCCATTTTCCTCTGCATGCACTACTGCTCTGTATTCCATATTCATATTCATACTCATATTCATTGTACATTGTATATATATATTTATTTTATTATAGTTATTTTACTTTTCTACTTTTTTACTTTTTTACTTACTTATATTTTTAATACTGTTTTTTCCCTTGCACCAATTGCACCAAGTCGAATTCCTTGTAGGTGTAAACCTACTTGGCAATAAACTTGATTCTGATTCTGATTCTGATTCTGATTCTGAGGTAAGTCTGATATATTTTTGATTTATGACGATGGGGTTTGAAATGCACAAAGGAGTGGGAGTTTCTGGGGCATGTTGTAACAATTATACAAACAAGAAGAACTTAATGAGGAAGGTCTGCTCATATGTTTGTAAAAGGCTGGAGGATGCGGGCATCGATCCCACTACCTCTCGCTTGCGCTTGCTGTGTCTCGTCTATTTCGCCAAAGTAAGCCCAAAGTACCCAAAGTAAGCCCACATTAGCCAATCACGTTTTCCCCCAAGCACAAAGTAAGCCCACATTAGCCAATCACGTTTTCCCCCAAGCGCAAAGTAAGCCCACATTGTGGCTTACTTTTGACCAATCACGTTCCTCCCCCTGTGGGGCTTAGTTTTCGGCTCCCTGTTCTCCGCAGCACCTCCGCCGTGCTAAGTTAAGTCGTGTTTTACTCTGTTATTGAACGGAAACAGTAAGATTTGTGCTAAGGTAAGTCGTGTTTTACTCTGTTATTGAACGTAACAGCTGCTCCTGCAGTACACGTCCGGCAGAAGTTTAGGAAGAAGCAGGAAATGCAGGCTAAAGCACGGGAAACTGGAGACCAGGGCTGTTTGATGGTGGAGTTTGGAGAATTTCAGGGCCGCTCCATTAAGGAGGTTTATGAAGACCAGAGCAAGGAGGCTAAGGCCCTCATCAAGTACCTGGTTACAGCAAATGCCCGGCCCAACACCAACATGGCAATTTTCAAGGCATATGTCTTGAAGAGACGTACAACTGCAGTCTCCAGCGCCTCTGCACCTCCACCTGCAGCCTCCAGCGCCTCTGCACTTACCTCTGCAGCCTCCAGCGCCTCTGCGCCTCTGCGCCTCCACCTGCAGTCTCCAGCGCCTCTGCACCTCCACCTGCAGCCTCCAGCCCCACTGTCCCTCGACCTGCTGGCGCATGGAAACCCACCCCTGTGAAAGCGCAGCTGGCGCGTGGCAAACATTTGTCTCCCTCACAGCTGGCGAAAAAGCTTATGTCACCAGTTAAACCTTGTGAGTAGGAGTGTGACTTTTGAATTTCCCCTACGGCAGTTCTACATACATAGCTTTACCATTTCACCTAACTACACAGACTTGTCCACTGTTTTCCAGCTCCAGCACCGCGGTGCACCTTACCTACACATTCAAAACCCCTGACCGAACACTTGGCCCAACAGCAGCTTTTCCTTTCTGGTAGGTATGCACCATCTTGCATACATTTGTCTCTGTGTATTGTTAACAGTGGGTCTAATAGCTTTAACATTTGTTCTCCAGGCACTTTTGAGGATGATGATGAGGAACTGGTATCTGCTGCATCGCAATGTGAAGCACAGCTAAATACAGGTGTGGCAGATGACATAAATGCAAATATTGTGAGAATGTTTAGTGACAACACTAAGAAGTATTATTTTGTGGAAAATTTCTACGTTTTAAATATATTTTTCTTCACAATACAGAATTAAATCCCATCATTTGGATGCATTCTTTGAGTGCACTTCTTCAAAACCTTAAAGATGTACAAAGGTGTCTGTGTTTTTTTTCTGTTTTTGCTTACCTCCGCTCACTTCCGCTTAATTCCGTGCACCCATGTGCTCTAAAACAATCACCTGAATTTTCACGCCATTTTTCACTATAACACTTCATGCTCCTCTCACTAACACTCACAGGGTGGACATTCATTGTTCTAATGATTAGAACAGCAGTCGTCACTGTGTCTGTGTGCATGTTTTATATCTATGGGCATCATTAATCATCATTAATACTACTGAATTCATTTTGCATAATTTTCCTTTATTCCATTCAATTGTTACTTTTTTATTTAATGTCATTTCCTTTTAAATACAGCTGTATTTACTCCATACTCCTTGCATCAAAAAGTGCATACTGGGTTCTTTGCTTCTTAACACTTGTAGTATTTCTGCACTTTGCCTGTTTGTGAGCTGCTTTTATGGCATATTACTATCAAACGCAACAGTCAACCTAATATTGTTTTGCTGCCTGTTTGCTTAATTTCTCCTTCATTAGCTCGTGCAACCACTGTGCATCTAGAGGTCAGTGCCGATCCCGCACCAGCAGTGATAGGTGTTGTTCATCAGCCACCAGCTGACCTTCCCAGTCACTGGAAGAATCAGCTTCCGCCTTTCCAGCAGGAGTGGAATCGGCAGACGCTATTCAAGGCCAACCCACGAACCAGCAAGCCAGAGCTAGTGGCCCAGCTGAAACTTTGGTGGCATCCTCCTCAGCCCCTCCTCATTCACACCCAGCCTCCCGCTTCACCTGACCACTTCTTCTGTCGGCCGTTGTTTTTATGGATGCCCCAGAGGATGTGGCAGTTTCCTCTTGTCTGCGTTCGTCCAGCCTGTGGCAAGCACAGACTAACAGCAGCAGGGCTGTACCGAACAGTGCGCAAGGTGTTGGACATTGACGGGTGGTATGACCTTGCCACTGAGTACCTGGAGTGCAAGCGCTGCTCGAAAAAGTATCCTGCTTGGTCCAAGGACATCTTAGGCCAGCTGGATATGGGTCACCGCAGCCAGTTTCCAGCTTTGCTTACATACAGGTAATTCATAATGAATGTCAACCATTATTAGGTGCTTTTATTTGTGTTATTTTTTTTATACATTACACTCTTTCCTCTCCTTAGATACTCATGTGACACCCGGGTGCTGAGGATGATGAGGGAGAGGACAACGGGCAACAGTGTGACTCAGCTGTACAAAAAGCTGCTGGAACAACACAGCGAAGCATGGATGCAGCGTGTCCTGCAGTACCTGGCAGCTTGTGAACCATTCACAAGGTCCTCTGTTGTGCGCCCCCCTGCATTCGCTGAGCCTCCCCTCTTACCTGCCCTTCCCAAACCCAAGTGGCTGTTAGCTGTGTATGCCAGGGATGTTCTAGGACGACTGCATGAGGTGAAGGCCAAAATAACCTCCGTCTTTGGCTCTGTCCTCAAGATGGACTCCAAAAAACAGGTATCACAGCCCTGTTTATTTCCAGAATTTTGAGTGGATACATAATGAACAGTTTTTAAACTCTTAAACTCTTAACTTTAAACTCTCTTTTCTGAATAGGTCACAAAGACACTTGCTGGTGCTGCTGCAGGTACAGCTGCCTGGTGCACTAATGTGGGAAACGATCACGGTCAAGTTCTTGTCTCGGTCCTGACAGCCGGCGAGGGACAAGCACTGGACGCTATGGCAGCTGGCCTAGTGAAGCGGTACAGGGAGGCAGGAGAGGAGCCACCAAAAATGATGTACGTGGACAGAGACTGTTGCAGTCAGCACGGCCCTTGTCTTGTGAAGGCCATGTTTGCAGAGTGGGACGGGCTTCAGGTGCGCCTTGATATATGGCATTTCAGGCGCCGGTTTGCTGCAGGTGTCACAACGGTGGCTCACCCCCTGTATGGCATTTTCATGGCACGCCTGTCCACGTGCATTTTTGGGTGGGATCCGGAGGATGTTGCTGCTCTTCGCCGTGCCAAGGAGGGCGAGCTGGCAGCAAAGAGGCTTGGCCACATCTCGGAGGAGACGCTGACCACTCGCATTACCCGGAGGGAGTTGGCGCTGCACTGCAGGAGGAGGACCAGAGGGGTGGAGGAGACCACCAGACTGATTGGGTCATTGATCAGTCTGTTTGTGTTACGACCCCAGGGAATGAAGGACCCACTGGCAGACCACAGCGTAGAGCTCAAAACGATCTCAATGAGCGTCACAAAAAGGGCAAAAACAGTCTCGTAGTCAGATCACAGGCAAAGGTCAAAAACACAGGCAGGCAAGGGCAAAAACAGTCTCGTAGTCAGATCACAGGCAAAGGTCAAAAACACAGGCAGGCAGAATACTTAACGCTGGAAAGGCACTGGCAAAAACACTGGCACGATCTGGCAGAGAATGCTGGGCAAACAGGGCTTAAATACATGATTAGCTGGTTAGCGAAATCGGAAACAGGTGTGTGAGTGAAATGGTGGGAAGGTGACCAAAGGAGGGGGTGGAGTTACAGGCACATGGCTAAATCAAAACAAAAACAAACGTAACGATATCGCCACATGGCCAAAACGAAAAACAAAAGCGAGTGTTTAATATGGAAAAATAAACTCATGCAGCAGAGTTACCAACAGTTTGACAGTGTAAGTGGGAAGGACACTCTGGGCGTTCCTCTGCTGGACCACGAACGGATCCAGCAGATATGGCAGGAGCAGCAGAAGCACGTGGGCTGTATCCAGGACCCCGAGGACTTCCCGCTGTACATTAAGACAGGCACCCTGAAGAAAGGCGGTGTGGAGCTGTGTTGCTACAGGTGTGCCCGTGGCTCTACCTCCCTGGAGTCCTTCCACCTCCACCTAAACAGATTTATTCCAGGTATTGCATATGGGTTACTAGTTTAATACCTATTTTTTCTCGATATCTGGTTGTAGTGACAACTATTTTTAAGCATAATTCTATTACATATTACAGATACTTCATAGCATCTTCATAGCATATGTAGTGAATATCTTGTGTGGCAAACACTTCTTTGTTTATTTAACTTTCAGGAACCAGTGCCAGTGACTCGCATTTCCAGGCATATCTTCTTGAAGGACTGATGCGCTGGAATGATGACCGGATGGAGAAAGCCTTAAAAGGAGCACCTTCCATCCGCTGTTATGGCAGTGCTCTGAGAGAGGCAGTGGACCAGCTCAGCCAAAAGGTGCTGGGGAGAGGCTGGGATGAGTGCTATCGCACCCCTGGAGCATACACAGGCAAGAAATTATCCCCCATTCAACATGAAAAAGAACAACTTATTTAATTTTAATACCTTTAATACCACTATTTATTAATCAATTGAACCTTTAATGTATTAGGTGAAATATGAAGAATACTTCCTTTTTTCTGTTTTGTTTTTTAGGTGAATTGCTGGGAATGGAATACTTGTACAGCCAGACCGGCAAAACACTGACTCCAGTGCTCCAGAACCCAGAGGAGGAGGACAGGCTGGTGGAGGAAGTCAATGATGAGGATGTACAAGATGAGGGGTTTGAAGAAGAGACCATGGAGGACATCACAGTTCCTGTGCTCTATGAGGATGACCCCTGCCGTGATCTGGAGAACAGGCCCTCATCGTTGATGGCGAGTCCTCGGGCCTCTCCAACTCAGGCCCCTCCATCACCTGCTGAGGAGACTGAAACCAATATGTCCGACGTGGCTCAGGTAAGACACTTAAATGGATATTTCAATCCAATCTCAATGACATTTTATTTCACATAGATTACTATTAATCAATTAATTTATTAGGGAGAAGTCATTGGACCGGATGGGATCGCTGGGTGGGACAAAGTCCAGGATCTCGCTACTTACTTTTTTAATTTCGTTGTACCTTAGGGACAATGACAAATAAAAGAATCTGAATCTGAATCTTACCTAGTGGGTCTCCGTGAGGCTTCTTACCTCACTGAGCTGCAGGTGACCCAGGTCATCCAGCTGTGGAGAGCTCTCCCTGAAGGCGACAAGGAGCGGGTCGACTACCAGCCTTGTCATCAGCCGCGACTGACGAGTGGCCGTTTTAAGGCTCCTAAGCGGTCTGGAGTCATGCCGGGAGTGGAGAGTGTAAAGCGCTGCTTGATTGGACATCCTGGGGGGCCAGCTCAGTGGCCCAGCACCAACCGCTTGGTTGAGGCTATATGTGTAAGGCTGTGCACTTTGCACAAGACGACCACCAAGAAGGCTGGAGTTTCCACTAGGGTTGCACCGAATCCAGTATTCGGGTTCGGATTCGGCCGAATATTGGGCTTTTTTTAGGGGTTTGGGTTCTGCCGAACCTTGGCATTTTTTTCCACCGAACCCGAATCCTGCGCTTTCACTGCGCGCGCCACTGGCGCTGGTCGACGTAATTATCTGTTCACAAAAAAGTGTTGCGTTGGAATGCAGTGGCTATAGCTGCGAGAAAGCGAAAATGGAAGTAGTGGACAGAAAAAGTGTCGTTTGGCAGTTCTTTCAGATAAAAGAAGGCGATTGAAGTCGAGCTACATGTTCAATTTGCAATGCCGATTTGTCTCGTGGTGGCATTTTTTTCCCAGTGAAAGTGAAATAAAATGAAAAATACACTGATGTTGACGTTGTTTACTTCATTAATGTGTTTAGTGTTAATGGAGTAGGATTCGGTATTCGGGTTCGGATTCGGCAGAATCTTAACCAGTGGATTCGGTATTCGGCAGAACCCTAAAAATCTGGATTCGGTGCATCCCTAGTTTCCACCCCCAGATGGTCTAAAATCCTAAGCCATTACCACCACATCCGGGACATAGTGCTCAACAGGCCAAGGGTTATGGCGGAGACCATGATCCAGCTCTTTGAGCTAAATCAGAGGACACTCATTCAGTGGTAGGTCAGGCACATTATTTACCTCCAATTGACTGAATAATTCTCTAATTAATACATATCTAACACAAATGGATCTTCTCTCAGGTTTCAACGGCGGCAGAAGAACCAGGAGATGAGTGTCCTTTCTCAGGGAATGGCTCCAACAAACCCGATTCCTGTTGCGCCTACCCAGCTTCCACCACCTAAGGAGAAACTGGAGCTCCTTCCTCCCACATCTGGCCTGCGACATGAATTTGTCCTCCTCCCAAATCTGGCAGGACGGGCTCCTGTTCTGCGGCCAGGCCGACGGCCCGCTGCTGCCACTAGGGAGCACGCCATCACACCTGCCCCCACAGCACCAGACACTGCACAGCCCATGTCAGCTCGGTCAGGGACTTTCATCCTCAACCCAGACAAGACTGTGTCATTGGTACTGGCAGCTCCTGGTGCCTCAACCTCCAGTGCAGGCCCAGCTCCACTTGTTCCTGCGCCTGCTGCTCCTGTGTCCCGGTACACAAAGAGGAACAGGTGCCGGCGGGCCCTTGAGGAGGAGAGTGGATTCCACAAGAGGAAATACGTCAGACGAGTCACATACAACACCTGTAGCCAGTGTGGGCACCCCAAAACAAAAGAGTTTGGGCATAGTCGTTATGGCAATGCCACATACTGTGCAGGTGCCTCACAAGGCAAATCTCTGGAAGACTGGTTGGCAGAACAGAGAGCAGCAAAATAAGTGTTTTAACTATGTTTTGCTTGTATATATTGTATATATAGTGCATATTGTATACATTGTTTATATTGTGTATATTGTATATATTGTGTATATTGTGTATGTTTTATTTTGTGTGGTTGAGTACAGTTCCTTGTATGGTATGTACAGTATATAGTTTTTCTGAAGTGTGTGTGTGTGTGTTTTCATTTCAATACTTGTTTATTTTATATCTTGTGTTCAGGTACATTAAATCTGATTGTACCAACATTTAAGACTCAGTCTGTGCATTATCAAAAAAGGTCCATATTGTCCCATAGTCTTTGAAGGCACATTTTATTGTTATTATCATATTATTATATTAACAGAAACAAACTATAAATTGGTATGGCATCAGTCTTTGAGGGCACACTTTATTATTATTATATTTATAACCATAGAGATAAACATTACTAGTCACCAGTCAGAAACTGCACTCTGTAACTTCCTTGTCCGGCAGGTCACAGGTTCGAATCCAGTCATCGGATGTCACTGTTGCTTCATTATTCTATATTTCCCCGTCTTTTGCGCTTGTGCGGGGGAGCGAGAAGATCAGACCCCACTGTATTTTATATTATATATTTCCCCGTATTTTCCGCGTCTCTTGCGCTTGTGCGGGGGAGCGAAAAGATCAGACCCCTTCCTCGCTTGTTGCTGTGTCTCGTCTATTTCGCCGAAGTAAGCCCAAAGTAAGCCCACATTAGCCAATCACCTTTTCCCCCAAGCGCAAAGTAAGCCCACATTAGCCAATCACGTTTTCCCCCAAGCGCAAAGTAAGCCCAAATTGTGGCTTACTTTTGACCAATCACGTTACTCCCCCTGTGGGGCTTAGTTTTCGGCTCCCTGTTCTCCGCAACACCTCAGCCGTGCTAAGGTAAGTCGTGTTTTACTTTGTTATTGAACGGAAACAGTAAGATTTGTGCTAAGGTAAGTCGTGTTTTACTCTGTTATTGAACGTAAACAGTAAGATTTGTAAAATATAAAAAGTTAAAAAGATATCGCCTGATATGCGATAATTACGTGTGAATTATGAACGAAGCGCTGTTTTACTATAGCTGGAGTAGTGCCAGGAAAGACGTTCAAATATTAACGAGCTAACCGTCTTTTTCTTATTTTCATTCAGAAAAATGTACTCATATCCAGTTTTTCGCCGTGAGTCAGCCAGGTCAACCGGACTGCTCATGGCGCCGTCGGAGGAGGCGAGGCGCAGTGAAAATGTCATGTCTGGAAGGGCCAAACCCAAGGAAGAGGTGCTGGCAGAGGCCAGTACTTTTGTCACGGGTCATGGTGGAGACCCAACTGACATGTTTTTAATACTGGCTCACTGCAAGCTTCAGTTTGGAAAATATCAGGGACAGAGATTTAGATGGCTCCTGGAGAACAGTCTTGGCTATGCACTATATTTAGAGCATGGTATTTCAAAGGAAAGAGTGCATTCAACCCCTCTCTCTGAAAACAAACAGCTACTCCTGCAGTACACGTCCGGCATCAGAGAGATGACAGAGGAACTGGAGAAGTTTAGGAAGAAGCAGGAAATGCAGGCTAAAGCACGGGAAACTGGAGACCAGGGCTGTTTGATGGTGGAGTTTGGAGAATTTCAGGGCCGCTCCATTAAGGAGGTTTATGAAGACCAGAGCAAGGAGGCCAAGGCCCTCATCAAGTACCTGGTTACAGCAAATGCCCGGCCCAACACCAACATGGCCATTTTCAAGGCATATGTCTTGAAGAGACGTACAACTGCAGTCTCCAGCGCCTCTGCACCTCCACCTGCAGCCTCCAGCGCCTCTGCACTTACCTCTGCAGCCTCCAGCGCCTCTGCGCCTCCACCTGCAGCCTCCAGCGCCTCTGCGCCTCCACCTGCAGCCTCCAGCGCCTCTGCACCTCCACCTGCAGCCTCCAGCGCCTCTGCACCTCCACCTGCAGCCTCCAGCGCCTCTGCACCTCCACCTGCAGCCTCCAGCCCCACTGTCCCTCCACCTGCTGGCGCATGGAAACCCACCCCTGTGAAAGCGCAGCTGGCGCGTGGCAAACATTTGTCTCCCTCACAGCTGGCGAAAAAGCTTATGTCACCAGTTAAACCTTGTGAGTAGGAGTGTGACTTTTGAATTTCTCCTACGGCAGTTCTACATACATAGCTTTACCATTTTACCTAACTACACAGACTTGTCCACTTTTTTCCAGCTCCAGCACCGCGATGCACCTTACCTACACATTCAAAACCCCTGACCGAACACTTGGCCCAACAGCAGCTTTTCCTTTCTGGTAAGTATGCACCATCTTGCATACATTTGTCTCTGTGTATTGTTAACAGTAGGTCTAATAGCTTTAACATTTGTTCTGAGGGCACTTTTGAGGATGATGATGATGATGAGGAACTGATATCTGCTGCATCGCAATGTGAAGCACAGCTAAATACAGGTGTGGCAGATGACATAAATGCAAATATTGTGAGAATGTTTAGTGACAACACTAAAAAGTATTATTTTGTGGAAAATTTCTACGTTTTAAATATATTTTTCTTCACAATACAGAATTAAATCCCATCAACAGGGATGCATTCTTTGAGTGCACTTCTTCAAAACCTTAAGGATGTACACAGGTGTCTGTGTTTTTTTTGTGTTTTTGCTTACCTCCGCTCACTTCCGCTTAATTCCGTGCAACCATGTGCTTCAAAACAATCACCTGAATTTTCACGCCATTTTTCACAATAACACTTCATGCTCCTCTCACTAACACTCACAGGGTGGACATTAATTGTTCTAATGATTAGAACAGCAGTCGTCATTGTGTCTGTGTGCATGTTTCATATCTATGGGCATCATTAATACTACTGAATTCATTTTGCATAATTTTCCTTTATTCCATTCAATTGTTACTTTTTTTATTTAATGTCATTTCCTTTTAAATACAGCTGTATTTACTCCATACTCCTTGCATGAAAAAGTGCATACTGGGTTCTTTTCTTCTTAACACTTGTAGTATTTCTGCACTGTGCCTGTTTGTGAGCTGCATTTATGGCATATTACTATCAAACGCAACAGTCAACCTAATATTGTTTTGCTGCCTGTTTGCTTAATTTCTTCTTCATTAGCTCGTGCAACCACTGTGCATCTAGAAGTCAGTGCCGATCCCGCACCAGCAGCGATTTCAGGTGTTGTTCATCAGCCACCAGCTGACCTTCCCAGTCACTGGAAGAATCAGCTTCCGCCTTTCCAGCAGGAGTGGATTCGGCAGACGCTATTCAAGGCCAACCCACGAACCAGCAAGCCAGAGCTAGTGGCCCAGCTGAAACTTTGGTGGCATCCTCCTCAGCCCCTCCTCATTCACACCCAGCCTCCCGCTTCACCTGACCACTTCTTCTGTCGGCCGTTGTTTTTATGGATGCCCCAGAGGATGTGGCAGCTTCCTCTTGTCTGCGTTCGTCCAGCCTGTGGCAAGCACAGACTAACAGCAGCAGGGATGTACCGAACAGTGCGCAAGGTGTTGGACATGGACGGGTGGTATGACCTTGCCACTGAGTACCTGGAGTGCAAGCGCTGCTCGAAAAAGTATCCTGCTTGGTCCGGGGACATCTTAGGCCAGCTGGATATGGGTCACCGCAGCCAGTTTCCAGCTTTGCTTACATACAGGTAATTCATAATGAATGTCAACCATTATTAGGTGCTTTTATTTGTGTTATTTTTTTTATACATTACACTCTTTCCTCTCCTTAGATACTCATGTGACACCCGGGTGCTGAGGATGATGAGGGAGAGGACAATGGGCAACAGTGTGACTCAGCTGTACAAAAAGCTGCTGGAACAACACAGCGAAGCATGGATGCAGCGTGTCCTGCAGTACCTGACAGCTTGTGAACCATTCACAAGGTCCTCTGTTGTGCGCCCCCCTGCATTCGCTGAGCCTCCCCTCTTACCTGCCCTTCCCAAACCCAAGGGGCTGTTAGCTGTGTATGCCAGGGATGTTTTAGGACGACTGCATGAGGTGAAGGCCAAAATAACCTCCGTCTTTGGCTCTGTCCTCAAGATGGACTCCAAAAAACAGGTATCACAGCCCTGTTTATTTCCAGAATTTTGAGTGGATACATAATGAACACAGTTTTTAAACTCTTAAATTTAAACTCTTTTCTGAATAGGTCACAAAGAAACTTGCTGGTGCTGCTGCAGGTACAGCTGCCTGGTGCACTAATGTGGGAAACGAGCACGGTCAAGTTCTTGTCTCGGTCCTGACAGCCGGCGAGGGACAAGCACTGGACGCTATGGCAGCTGGCCTAGTGAAGCGGTACAAGGAGGCTGGAGAGGAGCCACCGAAAATGATGTACGTGGACAGAGACTGTTGCAGTCAGCACGGCCCTTGTCGGGTGAAGGCCATGTTTGCAGAGTGGGACGGGCTTCAGGTGCGCCTTGATATATGGCATTTCATGCGCCGGTTTGCTGCAGGCGTCACAACGGAGGCTCACCCCCTGTATGGCATTTTCATGGCACGCCTGTCCACGTGCATTTTTGGGTGGGATCCGGAGGATGTTGCTGCTCTTCGCCGTGCCAAGGAGGGCGAGCTGGCAGCAAAGAGGCTTGGCCACATCTCGGAGGAGACACTGACCACTCGCATTACCCGGAGGGAGTTGGCGCTGCACTGCAGGAGGAGGACCAGAGGGGTGGAGGAGACCACCAGACTGATTGGGTCATTGATCAGTCTGTTTGTGTTACGACCCCAGGGAATGAAGGACCCACTGGCAGACCACAGCGTAGAGCTCAAAACGATCTCTTAATGAGCGTCACAAAAAGGGCAAAAACAGTCTCGTAGTCAGATCACAGGCAAAGGTCAAAAACACAGGCAGGCAAGGGCAAAAACAGTCTCGTAGTCAGATCACAGGCAAAGGTCAAAAACACAGGCAGGCAAGGGCAAAAACAGTCTCGTAGTCAGATCACAGGCAAAGGTCAAAAACACAGGCAGGCAAGGGCAAAAACAGTCTCGTAGTCAGATCACAGGCAAAGGTCAAAAACACAGGCAGGCAGAATACTTAACGCTGGAAAGGCACTGGCAAAAACACTGGCACGATCTGGCAGAGAATGCTGGGCAAACAGGGCTTAAATACATGATTAGCTGGTTAGCGAAACCGGAAACAGGTGTGTGAATGAAATGGTGGGAAGGTGACCGAAGGAGGGGGTGGAGTTACAGGCACATGGCTAAATCAAAACAAAAACAAACGTAACGATATCGCCACATGGCCAAAACGAAAACAAAAGCGAGTGTTTAATATGGAAAAATAAACTCATGCAGCAGAGTTACCAACAGTTTGACAGTGTAAGTGGGAAGGACACTCTGGGCGTTCCTCTGCTGGACCACGAACGGATCCAGCAGATATGGCAGGAGCAGCAGAAGCACGTGGGCTGTATCCAGGACCCCGAGGACTTCCCGCTGTACATTAAGACAGGCACCCTGAAGAAAGGCGGTGTGGAGCTGTGTTGCTACAGGTGTGCCCGTGGCTCTACCTCCCCGGAGTCCTTCCACCTCCCACCTAAACAGATTTATTCCAGGTATTGCATATGGGTTACTAGTTTAATACCTATTTTTTCTCGATATCTGGTTGTAGTGACAACTATTTTTAAGCATAATTCTATTACATATTACAGATACTTCATAGCATCTTCATAGCATATGTAGTGAATATCTTGTGTGGCAAACGCTTCTTTGTTTATTTAACTTTCAGGAACCAGTGCCAGTCACTCGCATTTCCAGGCATATCTTCTTGAAGGACTGATGCGCTGGAATGATGACCGGATGGAGAAAGCCTTAAAAGGAGCACCTTCCATCCGCTGTTATGGCAGTGCTCTGAGAGAGGCAGTGGACCAGCTCAGCCAAAAGGTGCTGGGGAGAGGCTGGGATGAGTGCTATCGCACCCCTGGAGCATACACAGGCAAGAGATTATCCCCCATTCAACATGAAAAAGAACACCTTATTTAATTTGTTCTTTAATACCACTATTTATTAATCAATTGAACCTTTAATGTATTAGGTGAAATATTAAGAATACTTTCTTTTTTCTGTTTTGTTTTTTAGGTGAATTGCTTGTGCTTGTGCGGGGGAGCGAGAAGATCAGACCCCACTGTATTTTATATTATATATTTCCCCGTATTTTCCGCGTCTCTTGCGCTTGTGCGGGGGAGCGAAAAGATCAGACCCCCTCTTTGGTATTTAAACATGCCTCTTCATCATGCTGTTCACATTTTGACATCATGTGAGTGATATATTTCAAGTGTTTATTTCTTTTAATTTTGATTATAATGGCGTTATACAGCTAATAAAAACCCAAAAGTGTATCTGTATCTGTATCAAAAAATGTTTTTTGATACAGAAATGTTGGCCTCCTGAAAAGCATGTCCATGTACAGTAGGCCTATATGCACTCAATACTGGGTCATGGCTCCTTTGGCATTAATTACTGCATCAATAGTGGCATGGAGGTGATCAGCCTGTGGCACTGCGGAGGTGTTATGGAAGCCCAGGTTGCTTTGATAGCGGCCTCCAGCTCGTCTGCATTGTTGGGTCTGGTGTCTCTCATCTGCCTCTTGACAATACTAACAACTAAGATATATTGTCAAAATTTTAAGTAATACACTGTCACTGCTAGCTCAAATGGTAGAGCGCTCGCTTAGCATGCGAGAGGTAGCGGGATCGATGCCCGCATCCTCCAACGCCCATTTTCCCACGTCAGAATCTACCGATTGAACGTGCACATTGTTTGCACATAGCCAGAATATCTCGCAAATGCATGTGCCTGAGCAAATTACACATGTCACAACCTTAATTTGGTGTCCTGCCTAGTTCATATGAATGACCTGAAATGGCCGCCATTCAAGGAGAGTGGGATGCCATGCCTTAGCAGACAATTAGTCGACTTATGAACAGCATGAACAGCACCTGACAAGTTATTAAGATATTGACATTTTTGTTGTGATTACCCACTGTCTTTTGTTTCAATAAATTGTTTGCGATGAGGAAATCACCAGTGCATGTTTCTACTAAAATGCTTTTATATTACATACATATTCATATTACATATACATATCACTGTAACATGAACTCGGCATGCAGCATGATGATACAGCATGATTTTTACATTGTCCATAGATTTCATCCGAAAGCCAAATATCCCTAACTTATCCCTAACTTATTGTGAGTACCGTACGAGTGCACATCAGGCACTATGGAAAATATGGAGGATGCGGGCATCGTTCCCGCTACCTCTCGCTTGCGCTTGCTGTGTCTCGTCTATTTCGCCAAAGTAAGCCCAAAGCACTGGCCCAAAGTAAGCCCACATTAGCCAATCACGTTTTCCCCCAAGCGCAAAGTAAGCCCACATTGTGGCTTACTTTTGACCAATCACGTTCCTCCCCCTAGTTTTCGGCTCCCTGTTCTCCACAGCACCTCGTGTTTTACTCTGTTATTGAACGGAAACAGTAAGATTTGTGCTAAGGTAAGTCGTGTTTTACTCTGTTATTGAACGTAAACAGTAAGATTTGTAAAATATTAAAAGTTTTAAAAAAATATATCGCCTGATATGCGATAATTATGTGTGAATTATGAACGAAGCGCTGTTTTACTATAGCTGGAGTAGTGCCAGGAAAGACGTTCAAATATTGACCAGTCTTTTTCTTATTTTCATTCAGAAAAATGTATGCATATCCAGTTTTTCGCCGTGAGTCAGCCAGGTCAACCCAGTCTATGGGTCAACCAGACTGCTCATGGCGCAGTCGGAGGAGGCGAAGCGCAGTGAAAATGTCAGGTCTGGAAGGGCCAAACCCAAAGAAGAGGTGCTGGCAGAGGCCAGTACTTTTGTCACGGGTCATGGTGGAGACCCAAATGACATGTTTTTAATACTGGCTCACTGCAAGCTTCAGTTTGGCAAATATCAGGGCCAGAGATTTAGATGGCTCCTGGAGAACAATCTTGGCTATGCACTATATTTAGTGCATAGTATTTCAAAGGAAAGAGTGCCTTCAACCCCTCTCTCTGAAAACAAACAGCTGCTCCTGCAGTACACGTCCGGCATCAGAGAGATGACAGAGGAACTGGAGAAGTTTAGGAAGAAGCAGGAAATGCAGGCTAAAGCACGGGAAACTGGAGGCCAGGGCTGTTTGATGGTGGAGTTTGGAGAATTTCAGGGCCGCTCCATGAAGGAGGTTTATGAAGACCAGAGCAAGGAGGCCAAGGCCCTCATCAAGTACCTGGTTACAGCAAATGCCCGGCCCAACAACAACATGGCCATTTTCAAGGCATATGTCTTGAAGAGACGTACAACTGCAGTCTCCAGCGCCTCTGCACCTCCACCTGCAGCCTCCAGCGCCTCTGCACTTACCTCTGCAGCCTCCAGCGCCTCTGCGCTTACCTCTGCAGCCTCCAGCGCCTCTGCGCCTCCACCTGCAGCCTCCAGCGCCTCTGCGCCTCCACCTGCAGCCTCCAGCGCCTCTGCACCTCCACCTGCAGCCTCCAACGCCTCTGCACCTCCACCTGCAGCCTCCAGCCCCACTGTCCCTCGACCTGCTGGCGCATGGAAACCCAACCCTGTGAAAGCGCTGCTGGCGCGTGGCAAACATTTGTCTCCCTCACAGCTGGCGAAAAAGCTTATGTCACCAGTTAAACCTTGTGAGTAGGAGTGTGACTTTTGAATTTCCCCTACGGCAGTTCTACATACGTAGCTTTACCATTTTACCTAACTACACAGACTTGTCCACTGTTTTCCAGCTCCAGCACCGCGGTGCACCTTACCTACACATTCAAAACCCCTGACCGAACACTTGGCCCAACAGCAGCTTTTCCTTTCTGGTAAGTATGCACCATCTTGCATACATTTGTCTCTGTGTATTGTTAACAGTAGGTCTAATAGCTTTAACATTTGTTCTCCAGGCACTTTTGAGGATGATGATGATGATGAGGAACTGGTATCTGCTGCATCGCAATGTGAAGCACAGCTAAATACAGGTTTGGCAGATGACATAAATGCAAATATTGTGAGAATGTTTAGTGACAACACTAAGAAGTATTATTTTGTGGAAAATTTCTACGTTTTAAATATATTTTTCTTCACAATACAGAATTAAATCCCATCAACCGGGATGCATTCTTTGAGTGCACTTCTTCAAAACCTTAAAGATGTACAAAGGTGTCTGTGTTTTTTTTGTGTTTTTGCTTACCTCCGCTCACTTCCGCTTAATTCCGTGCACCCATGTGCTCTAAAACAATCACCTGAATTTTCACGCCATTTTTCACAAAAACACTTCATGCTCCTCTCACTAACACTCACAGGGTGGACATTCATTGTTCTAATGATTAGAACAGCAGTCGTCACTGTGTCTGTGTGCATGTTTCATATCTATGGGCATCATTAATACCACTGAATTCATTTCGCATAATTTTCCTTTATTCCATTCAATTGTTACTTTTTTATTTAATGTCATTTCCTTTTAAATACAGCTGTATTTACTCCATACTCCTTGCATCAAAAAGTGCATACTGGGTTCTTTGCTTCTTAACACTTGTAGTATTTCTGCACTGTGCCTGTTTGTGAGCTGCATTTATGGCATATTACTATCAAACGCAACAGTCAACCTAATATTGTTTTGCTGCCTGTTTGCTTAATTTCTCCTTCATTAGCTCGTGCAACCACTGTGCATCTAGAGGTCAGTGCCGATCCCGCACCAGCAGCGATACCAGGTGTTGTTCATCAGCCACCAGCTGACCTTCCCAGTCACTGGAAGAATCAGCTTCCGCCTTTCCAGCAGGAGTGGATTCGGCAGACGCTATTCAAGGCCAACCCACGAACCAGCAAGCCAGAGCTAGTGGCCCAGCTGAAACTTTGGTGGCATCCTCCTCAGCCCCTCCTCATTCACACCCAGCCTCCCGCTTCACCTGACCACTTCTTCTGTCGGCCGTTGTTTTTATGGATGCCCCAGAGGATGTGGCAGTTTCCTCTTGTCTGTGTTCGTCCAGCCTGTGTTAAGCACAGACTAACAGCAGCAGGGCTGTACCGAACAGTGCGCAAGGCGTTGGACATTGACGGGTGGTATGACCTTGCCACTGAGTACCTGGAGTGCAAGCGCTGCTCGAAAAAGTATCCTGCTTGGTCCGAGGACATCTTAGGCCAGCTGGATATGGGTCACTGCAGCCAGTTTCCAGCTTTGCTTACATACAGGTAATTCATAATGAATGTCAACCATTATTAGGTGCTTTTATTTGTGTTATTTTTTTATACATTACACTCTTTCCTCTCCTTAGATATTCATGTGACACCCGGGTGCTGAGGATGATGAGGGAGAGGACAATGGGCAACAGTGTGACTCAGCTGTACAAAAAGCTGCTGGAACAACACAGCGAAGCATGGATGCAGCGTGTCCTGCAGTACCTGGCAGCTTGTGAACCATTCACAAGGTCCTCTGTTGTGCGCCCCCCTGCATTCGCTGAGCCTCCCCTCTTACCTGCCCTTCCCAAACCCAAGTGGCTGTTAGCTGTGTATGCCAGGGATGTTTTAGGACGACTGCATGAGGTGAAGGCCTAAATAACCTCCGTCTTTGGCTCTGTTCTCAAGATGGACTCCACAAAAAAGGTATCACAGCCCTGTTTATTTCCAGAATTTTGAGTGGATACATAATGAACACAGTTTTTAAACTCTTAAACTCTTAACTTTAAACTCTCTTTTCTGAATAGGTCACAAAGAAACTTGCTGGTGCTGCTGCAGGTACAGCTGCCTGGTGCACTAATGTGGGAAACGAGCACGGTCAAGTTCTTGTCTCGGTCCTGACAGCCGGCGAGGGACAAGCACTGGACGCTATGGCAGCTGGCCTAGTGAAGCGGTACAGGGAGGCAGGAGAGGAGCCACCAAAAATGATGTACGTGGACAGAGACTGTTGCAGTCAGCATGGCCCTTGTCGGGTGAAGGCCATGTTTGCAGAGTGGGACGGGCTTCAGGTGCGCCTTGATATATGGCATTTCATGCGCCGGTTTGCTGCAGGCGTCACAACGGAGGCTCACCCCCTGTATGGCATTTTCATGGCACGCCTGTCCACGTGCATTTTTGGGTGGGATCCGGAGGATGTTGCTGCTCTTCGCCATGCCAAGGAGGGCGAGCTGGCAGCAAAGAGGCTTGGCCACATCTCGGAGGAGACACTGACCACTCGCATTACCCGGAGGGAGTTGGCGCTGCACTGCAGGAGGAGGACCAGAGGGGTGGAGGAGACCACCAGACTGATTGGGTCATTGATCAGTCTGTTTGTGTTACGACCCCAGGGAATGAAGGACCCACTGGCAGACCACAGCGTAGAGCTCAAAACGATCTCTTAATGAGCGTCACAAAAAGGGCAAAAACAGTCTCGTAGTCAGATCACAGGCAAAGGTCAAAAACACAGGCAGGCAAGGGCAAAAACAGTCTCGTAGTCAGATCACAGGCAAAGGTCAAAAACACAGGCAGGCAAGGGCAAAAACAGTCTCGTAGTCAGATCACAGGCAAAGGTCAAAAACACAGGCAGGCAAGGGCGAAAACAGTCTCGTGGTCAGATCACAGGCAAAGGTCAAAAACACAGGCAGGCAGAATACTTAACGCTGGAAAGGCACTGGCAGAAACACTGGCACGATCTGGCAGAGAACGCTGGGCAAACAGGGCTTAAATACATGATTAGCTGGTTAGCGAAACAGGAAACAGGTGTGTGAGTGAAATGGTGGGAAGGTGACCAAAGGAGGGGGTGGAGTTACAGGCACATGGCTAAATCAAAACAAAAACAAACGTAACGATATCGCCACATGGCCAAAACGAAAACAAAAGCAAGTGTTTAATATGGAAAAATAAACTCATGCAGCAGAGCTACTAACAGTTTGACAGTGTAAGTGGGAAGGACACTCTGGGCGTTCCTCTGCTGGACCACGAACGGATCCAGCAGATATGGCAGGAGCTGCAGAAGCACGTGGGCTGTATCCAGGACCCCGAGGACTTCCCGCTGTACATTAAGACAGGCACCCTGAAGAAAGGCGGTGTGGAGCTGTGTTGCTACAGGTGTGCCCGTGGCTCTACCTCCCTGGAGTCCTTCCACCTCCACCTAAACAGATTTATTCCAGGTATTGCATATGGGTTGCTAGTTTAATACCTATTTTTTCTCGATATCTGGTTGTAGTGACAACTATTTTTAAGCATAATTCTATTACATATTACAGATACTTCATAGCATCTCATATGTAGTGAATATCTTGTGTGGCAAACGATTCTTTGTTTATTTAACTTTCAGGAACCAGTGCCAGTGACTCGCATTTCCAGGCATATCTTCTTGAAGGACTGATGCGCTGGAATGATGACCGGATGGAGAAAGCCTTAAAAGGAGCACCTTCCATCCGCTGTTATGGCAGTGCTCTGAGAGAGGCAGTGGACCAGCTCAGCCAAAAGGTGCTGGGATGAGGCTGGGATGAGCGCTATCGCACCCCTGGAGCATACACAGGCAAGAAATTATCCCCCATTCAACATGAAAAAGAACACCTTATTTAATTTGTTCTTTAATACCACTATTTATTAATCAATTGAACCTTTAATGTATTAGGTGAAATATTAAGAATACTTTCTTTTTTCTGTTTTGTTTTTTAGGTGAATTGCTTGTGCTTGTGCGGGGGAGTGAGAAGATCAGACCCCACTGTATTTTATATTATATATTTCCCCGTATTTTCCGCGTCTCTTGCGCTTGTGCGGGGGAGCGAAAAGATCAGACCCCCTCTTTGGTATTTAAACAGTCCTCTTCATCATGCTGTTCACATTTTGACATCATGTGAGTGATATATTTCAAGTGTTTATTTCTTTTAATGTTGATTATAATGGCGTTATACAGCTAATAAAAACCCAAAAGTCTGTATCTGTATTAAAATAATGTTTTTTGATACAGAAATGTTGGCCTCCTGAAAAGCATGTCCATGTACAGTAGGCCTATATGCACTCAATACTGGGTCATGGCTCCTTTGGCATTAATTACTGCATCAATGCGTAGTGGCATGGAGGTGATCAGCCTGTGGCACTGCGGAGGTGTTATGGAAGCCCAGGTTGCTTTGATAGCGGCCTCCAGCTCGTCTGCATTGTTGGGTCTGGTGTCTCTCGTCTGCCTCTTGACAATACTAAAATATATTGTCAAATTTTTTACGTAACACGTTGTCACCACTATCTGGGGGATTAGCTCAAATGGTAGAGCGCTCGCTTAGCATGCGAGAGGTAGCGGGATCGATGCCCGCATCCTCCAATGGCCATTTTCCCACGTCAGAATCTACCAATTGAACCTGCAGTGTTATGTTTGCACATAGCCTGAATATCTCGCAAATGCATGTGCCTGAGCAAATTACACATGTCACAACCTTAATTTGGTGTCCTGCCTAGTTCATATGAAACGACCTGAAATGGCCACAATTCAAGGAGAGTGGGATGCCATGCCTTAGCAGACAATTAGTCGACTTATGAACAGCATTAGACATTGTTGCCATGCTGTAATTGATGCTCAAGGGCACCTGACAAGTTATTAAGATATTTACATTTTTTGTTGTGATTATCCACTGTCTTTTGTTTCAATAAATTGTTTGCGATGAGGAAATCACCAGTGCATGTTTCTACTTAAATTACATACATATTCATATTATATCACTGTAGCATGAACTCAGCATACAGCATGATTTTTACATTGTCCATAGATTTCACCCGAAAGCCAAATATCCCTAACTTTTTGTGAGTACCGTACGAGTGCACATCAAGACAGGCACTATGGAAAAATATATGGAGGATGCGGGCATCGATCCCGCTACCTCTCGCATTGCGCTTGCTGTGTCCCGTCTATTTCGCCAAAGTAAGCCCAAAGTAAGCCCAAAGTAAGCCCACAGTAGCCAATCACCTTTTTGCGCAAGCGCAAAGTAAGCCCAAAGTAAGCCCACATTAGCCAATCAGGTTTTCCCCCAAGTGCAAAGTAAGCCCAAATTGTGGCTTACTTTTGACCAATCACGTTCCTCCCCCTGTGGGGCTTAGTTTTCGGCTCCCTGTTCTCCGCAACACCTCAGCCGTGCTAAGGTAAGTCGTGTTTTACTTTGTTATTGAACGGAAACAGTAAGATTTGTGCTAAGGTAAGTCGTGTTTTACTCTGTTATTGAACGTAAACAGTAAGATTTGTAAAATATAAAAAGTTAAAAAAATATCGCCTGCTATGCGATAATTACGTGTGAATTATGAACGAAGCGCTGTTTTACTATAGCTGGAGTAGTGCCAGGAAAGACGTTCAAATATTGACGAGCTAACCGTCTTTTTCTTATTTTCATTCAGAAAAATGTACTCATATCCAGTTTTTCGCCGTGAGTCAGCCAGGTCAACCGGACTGCTCATGGCGCCGTCGGAGGAGGCGAGGCGCAGTGAAAATGTCATGTCTGGAAGGGCCAAACCCAAAGAAGAGGTGCTGGCAGAGGCCAGTACTTTTGTCACGGGTCATGGTGGAGACCCAACTGACATGTTTTTAATACTGGCTCACTGCAAGCTTCAGTTTGGAAAATATCAGGGACAGAGATTTAGATGGCTCCTGGAGAACAGTCTTGGCTATGCACTATATTTAGAGCATAGTATTTCAAAGGAAAGAGTGCATTCAAACCCTCTCTCTGAAAACAAACAGCTACTCCTGCAGTACACGTCCGGCATCAGAGAGATGACAGAGGAACTGGAGAAGTTTAGGAAGAAGCAGGAAATGCAGGCTAAAGCACGGGAAACTGGAGACCAGGGCTGTTTGATGGTGGAGTTTGGAGAATTTCAGGGCCGCTCCATGAGGGAGGTGTATGAAGACCAAAGCAAGGAGGCCAAGGCCCTCATCAAGTACCTGGTTACAGCAAATGCCCGGCCCAACACCAACATGGCCATTTTCAAGGCATATGTCTTGAAGAGACGTACAACTGCAGCCTCCAGCGCCTCTGCACTTACCTCTGCAGCCTCCAGTGCCTCTGCACCTCCACCTGCAGCCTCCAGTGCCTCTGCACCTCCACCTGCAGCCTCCAGTGCCTCTGCACCTCCACCTGCAGCCTCCAGCGCCTCTGCACCTCCACCTGCAGCCTCCAGCGCCTCTGCACCTCCACCTGCAGCCTCCAGCGCCTCTGCACCTCCACCTGCAGCCTCCAGCGCCTCTGCACCTCCACCTGCAGCCTCCAGCGCCTCTGCACCTCCAACTGCAGTCTCCAGCGCCTCTGCACCTCCACCTGCAGCCTCCAGCGCCTCTGCACCTCCACCTGCAGCCTCCAGCGCCTCTGCACCTCCACCTGCAGCCTCCAGCGCCTCTGCACTTACCTCTGCAGCCTCCAGCCCCACTGTCCCTCCACCTGCTGGTGCATGGAAACCCACCCCTGTGAAAGCGCTGCTGGCGCGTGGCAAACATTTGTCTCCCTCACAGCTGGCGAAAAAGCTTATGTCACCAGTTAAACCTTGTGAGTAGGAGTGTGACTTTTGAATTTCCCCTACGGCAGTTCTACATACATAGCTTTACCATTTTACCTAACTACACAGACTTGTCCACTTTTTTCCAGCTCCAGCACCGCGATGCACCTTACCTACACATTCAAAACCCCTGACCGAACACTTGGCCCAACAGCAGCTTTTCCTTTCTGGTAAGTATGCACCATCTTGCATACATTTGTCTCTGTGTATTGTTAACAGGAGGTCTAATAGCTTTAACATTTGTTCTCCAGGCACTTTTGAGGATGATGGTGATGATGAGGAACTGATATCTGCTGCATCGCAATGTGAAGCACAGCTAAATACAGGTGTGGCAGATGACATAAATGCAAATATTGTGAGAATGTTTAGTGACAACACTAAAAAGTATTATTTTGTGGAAAATTTCTACGTTTTAAATATATTTTTCTTCACAATACAGAATTAAATCCCATCAACAGGGATGCATTCTTTGAGTGCACTTCTTCAAAACCTTAAGGATGTACAAAGGTGTCTGTGTTTTTTTTGTGTTTTTGCTTACCTCCGCTCACTTCCGCTTAATTCCGTGCAACCATGTGCTCTAAAACAATCACCTGAATTTTCACGCCATTTTTCACAATAACACTTCATGCTCCTCTCACTAACACTCACAGGGTGGACATTCATTGTTCTAATGATTAGAACAGCAGTCGTCATTGTGTCTGTGTGCATGTTTCATATCTATGGGCATCATTAATACTACTGAATTCATTTAGCATAATTTTCCTTTATTCCATTCAATTGTTACTTTTTTATTTAATGTCATTTCCTTTTAAATACAGCTGTATTTACTCCATACTCCTTGCATGAAAAAGTGCATACTGGGTTCTTTGCTTCTTAACACTTGTAGTATTTCTGCACTGTGCCTGTTTGTGAGCTGCATTTATGGCATATTACTATCAAACGCAACAGTCAACCTAATATTGTTTTGCTGCCTGTTTGCTTAATTTCTCCTTCATTAGCTCGTGCAGCCACTGTGCATCTAGAGGTCAGTGCCGATCCCGCACCAGCAGTGATAGGTGTTGTTCATCAGCCACCAGCTGACCTTCCCAGTCACTGGAAGAATCAGCTTCCGCCTTTCCAGCAGGAGTGGATTCGGCAGACTCTATTCAAGGCCAACCCACGAACCAGCAAGCCAGAGCTAGTGGCCCAGCTGAAACTTTGGTGGCATCCTCCTCAGCCCCTCCTCATTCACACCCAGCCTCCCGCTTCACCTGACCACTTCTTCTGTCGGCCGTTGTTTTTATGGATGCCCCAGAGGATGTGGCAGTTTCCTCTTGTCTGCGTTCGTCCAGCCTGTGGCAAGCACAGACTAACAGCAGCAGGGCTGTACCGAACAGTGCGCAAGGTGTTGGACATTGACGGTTGGTATGACCTTGCCACTGAGTACCTGGAGTGCAAGCGCTGCTCGAAAAAGTATCCTGCTTGGTCCGAGGACATCTTAGGCCAGCTGGATATGGGTCACCGCAGCCAGTTTCCAGCTTTGCTTACATACAGGTAATTCATAATGAATGTCAACCATTATTAGGTGCTTTTATTTGTGTTATTTTTTTATACATTACACTCTTTCCTCTCCTTAGATACTCATGTGACACCCGGGTGCTGAGGATGATGAGGGAGAGGACAATGGGCAACAGTGTGACTCAGCTGTACAAAAAGCTGCTGGAACAACACAGCGAAGCATGGATGCAGCGTGTCCTGCAGTACCTGACAGCTTGTGAACCATTCACAAGGTCCTCTGTTGTGCGCCCCCCTGCATTCGCTGAGCCTCCCCTCTTACCTGCCCTTCCCAAACCCAAGTGGCTGTTAGCTGTGTATGCCAGGGATGTTTTAGGACGACTGCATGAGGTAAAGGCCAAAATAACCTCCGTCTTTGGCTCTGTTCTCAAGATGGACTCAACAAAAAAGGTATCACAGCCCTGTTTATTTCCAGAATTTTGAGTGCATACATAATGAACACAGTTTTTAAACTCTTAAACTCTTAACTTTAAACTCTCTTTTCTGAATAGGTCACAAAGAAACTTGCTGGTGCTGCTGCAGGTACAGCTGCCTGGTGCACTAATGTGGGGAATGAGCACGGTCAAGTTCTTGTCTCGGTCCTGACAGCCGGCGAGGGACAAGCACTGGACGCTATGGCAGCTGGCCTAGTTAAGCGGTACAGGGAGGCTGGAGAGGAGCCACCGAAAATTATGTACGTGGACAGAGACTGTTGCAGTCAGCACGGCCCTTGTCGGGTGAAGGCCATGTTTGCTGAGTGGGACGGGCTTCAGGTGCGCCTTGACATATGGCATTTCATGCGCCGGTTTGCTGCAGGTGTCACAACGGAGGCTCACCCCCTGTATGGCATTTTCATGGCACGCCTGTCCACGTGCATTTTTGGGTGGGATCCGGAGGATGTTGCTGCTCTTCGCCGTGCCAAGGAGGGCGAGCTGGCAGCAAAGAGGCTTGGCCACATCTCGGAGGAGACGCTGACCACTCGCATTACCCGGAGGGAGTTGGCGCTGCACTGCAGGAGGAGGACCAGAGGGGTGGAGGAGACCACCAGACTGATTGGGTCATTGATCAGTCTGTTTGACAGTGTAAGTGGGAAGGACACTCTGGGCGTTCCTCTGTTGGACCACGAACGGATCCAGCAGATATGGCAGGAGCAGCAGAAGCACGTGGGCTGTATCCAGGACCCCGAGGACTTCCCGCTGTACATTAAGACAGGCACCCTGAAGAAAGGCGGTGTGGAGCTGTGTTGCTACAGGTGTGCCCGTGGCTCTACCTCCCTGGAGTCCTTCCACCTCCACCTAAACAGATTTATTCCAGGTATTGCATATGGGTTACTAGTTTAATACCTATTTTTTCTCGATATCTGGTTGTAGTGACAACTATTTTTAAGCATAATTCTATTACATATTACAGATACTTCATAGCATCTTCATAGCATATGTAGTGAATATCTTGTGTGGCAAACGCTTCTTTGTTTATTTAACTTTCAGGAACCAGTGCCAGTGACTCGCATTTCCAGGCATATCTTCTTGAAGGACTGATGCGCTGGAATGATGACCGGATGTAGAAAGCCTTAAAAGGAGCACCTTCCATCCGCTGTTATGGCAGTGCTCTGAGAGAGGCAGTGGACCAGCTCAGCCAAAAGGTGCTGGGGAGAGGCTGGGATGAGCGCTATCGCACCCCTGGAGCATACACAGGCAAGAAATTATCCCCCATTCAACATGAAAAAGAACACCTTATTTAATTTGTTCTTTAATGCCACTATTTATTAATCAATTGAACCTTTAATGTATTAGGTGAAATATTAAGAATACTTTCTTTTTTCTGTTTTGTTTTTTAGGTGAATTGCTGGGAATGGAATACTTGTACAGCCAGACCGGCAAAACACTGACTCCAGTGCTCCAGAACCCAGAGGAGGAGGACAGGCTGGTGGAGGAAGTCAGTGATGAGGATGTACAAGATGAGGGGTTTGAAGAAGAGACCACGGAGGACATCACAGTTCCTGTGCTCTATGAGGATGACCCCTGCCGTGATCTGGAGAACAGGCCCTCATCGTTGATGGCGAGTCCTCGGGCCTCTCCAACTCAGGCCCCTCCATCACCTGCCGAGGAGACTGAAACCAATATGTCCGACGTGGCTCAGGTAAGACACTTTAATGGATATTTCAATCCAATCTCAATGACATTTTATTTCACATAGATTACTATTAATCAATTAATTTATTAGGGAGAAGTCATTGGACCGGATGGGATCGCTGGGTGGGACAAAGTCCAGGATCTCGCTACTTACCTGGTGGGTCTCCGTGAGGCTTCTTACCTCACTGAGCTGCAGGTGACCCAGGTCATCCAGCTGTGGACAGCTCTCCCTGAAGGCGACAAGGAGCGGGTGGACTACCAGCCTCGTCATCAGCCGCGACTGACGAGTGGCTGTTTTAAGGCTCCTAAGCGGTCTGGAGTCACGCCGGGAGTGGAGAGTGTCAAGCGCTGCTTGATAGGACATCCTGGGGGGCCAGCTCAGTGGCCCAGCACCAGCCGCTTGGTTGAGGCTATATGTGTAAGGCTGTTCACTTTGCACAAGACGACCACCAAGAAGGCTGGAGTTTCCACCCCCAGATGATCTAAAATCCTAAGCGATTACCACCACATCCGGGACTTAGTGCTCAACAGTCCAAGGGTTATGGCGGAGACCATGATCCAGCTCTTTGAGCTAAATCAGAGGACACTCATTCAGTGGTAGGTCAGGCACATTATTTACCTCAAATTGACTGAATAATTCTCTAATTAATACATATCTAACACAAATGGATCTTCTCTCAGGTTTCAACGGCGGCAGAAGAACCAGGAGATGAGTGTCCTTTCTCAGGGAATGGCTCCAACAAACCCGATTCCTGTTGCGCCTACCCAGCTTCCACCACCTAAGGAGAAACTGGAGCTCCTTCCTCCCACATCTGGCCTGCGACATGAATTTGTCCTCCTCCCAAATCTGGCAGGACGGGCTCCTGTTCTGCGGCCAGGCCGACGGCCCGCTGCTGCCACTAGGGAGCACGCCATCACACCGGCCCCCACAGCACCAGACACTGCACAGCCCATGTCAGCTCGGTCAGGGACTTTCATCGTCAACCCAGACAAGACTGTGTCACTGGTACTGGCAGCTCCTGGTGCCTAAACCTCCAGTGCAGGCCCAGCTCCACTTGCTCCTGCGCCTGCTGCTCCTGTGTCCCGGTACACAAAGAGGAACAGGTGCCGGCGGGCCCTTGAGGAGGAGAGTGGAGTCCACAAGAGGAAATACGTCAGACGAGTCACATACAACACCTGTAGCCAGTGTGGGCACCCCAAAACAAAAGAGTTTGGGCATAGTCGTCATGGCAATGCCACATACTGTGCACGTGCCTCACAAGGCAAATCTATGGAAGACTGGTTGGCAGAACAGAGAGCAGCAAAATAAGTGTTTTAACTATGTTTTGCTTGTATATATTGTATATATAGTGCATATTGTATACATTGTATATATTGTGTATATTGTGTATGTTTTATTTTGTGTGGTTGAGTACAGTTCCTTGTATGGTATGTATATAGTTTTTCTGAAGTGTGTATGTGTGTGTGTGTGTGTTTTCATTTCAATACTTGTTTATTTTACATCTTGTGTTCAGGTACATTAAATCTGATTGTACCAACATTTAAGACTCAGTCTGTGCATCATCAAAAAAGGTCCATATTGTCCCATAGTCTTTGAAGGCACATTTTATTGTTATTATCATTATATTAACAGAAACAAACTATAAATTGCTATGGCATCAGTCTTTGATGGCACACTTTATTATTATTAGGGACCGAGCCTGTGAAACAGGACGAGGTCCCTTTTGAAATTGATCCGTTTATTTGTTATTATTATTATTATTTCAGGGATCTTTGACGTTGATTTGCACTATCTGAACCTATACGAAAACTCAATTTTTTTTATATTTATAACCATAGAGATAAACATTACTAGTCACCAGTCAGAAACTGCACTCTGTAACTTCCTTGTCCGGCAGGTCCCAGGTTCGAATCCAGTCACCGGATGTCACATTATTCTATATTTCCCCGTATTTTCCGCGTCTTTTGCGCTTGTGCGGGGGAGCGAGAAGATCAGACCCCTCTGTATTTTATATTATATATTTCCCCGTATTTTCCGCGTCTCTTGCGCTTGTGCGGGGGAGCGAAAAGATCAGACCCCCTCTTTGGTATTTAAACAGTCCTCTTCATCATGCTGTTCACATTTTGACATCATGTGAGTGATATATTTCAAGTGTTTATTTCTTTTAATGTTGATTATAATGGCGTTATACAGCTAATAAAAACCCAAAAGTCTGTATCTGTATTAAAATAATGTTTTTTGATACAGAAATGTTGGCCTCCTGAAAAGCATGTCCATGTACAGTAGGCCTATATGCACTCAATACTGGGTCATGGCTCCTTTGGCATTAATTACTGCATCAATAGTGGCATGGAGGTGATCAGCCTGTGGCACTGCGGAGGTGTTATGGAAGCCCAGGTTGCTTTGATAGCGGCCTCCAGCTCATTTGCATTGTTGGGTCTGGTGTCTCTCGTCTGCCTCTTGACAATACTAAGATATATTGTCAATTTTTTAAGTAATACACTGTCACTGCTATCTGGGGGATTAGCTCAAATGGTAGAGCGCTCGCTTAGCATGCGAGAGGTAGCGGGATCGATGCCCGCATCCTCCAACGCCCATTTTCCCACGTCAGAATTTACCAATTGAACGTGCAGTGTTATGTTTGCACATAGCCAGAATATCTCGCAAATGCATGTGCCTGAGCAAATTACACATGTCACAACCTTAATTTGGTGTCCTGCCTAGTTCATATGAAATGACCTGAAATGGCCGCGATTCAAGGAGAGTGGGATGCCATGCCTTAGCAGACAATGAGTCGACTTATGAACAGCATGAGACATCGTTGCCATGCTGTAATTGATGCTCAAGGGCACCTGACAAGTTATTAAGATATTGACATTTTTTGTTGTGATTATCCACTGTCTTTTGTTTCAATAAATTGTTTGCGATGAGGAAATCACCAGTGCATGTTTCTACTTAAATGCTTTTATATTACATACATATTCATATTATATCACTGTAGCATGAACTCAGCATGCAGCATGATGATACAGCATGATTTTTACATTGTCCATAGATTTAACCCGAAAGCCAAATATCCCTAACTTTTTGTGAGTACCGTACGAGTGTGCATCAAGACAGGCACAATGGAAAAATATATGGAGGATGCGGGCATCGATCCCGCTACCTCTCGCATGCTAAGCGAGCGCTCTACCATTTGAGCTAATCCCCCTTGTGGAGCGTGAAGGAACTTCACTTGCCTCAGTTTGAATGAGGACATTTTTAAGACGCTTGACATTAGTTTGAGCGGCTTCGATGTTAATGTAGTAGGCAATCGACTTCACAAATTAGCCTACTTTGAATGTACAAAAGTTGCATTTTGTGTGTTAAACGTGAAATGAACCTTTTAGTTTTGTACATCTCTTGTTATGAAAGAAATACAGGCCTATATTTGGAGGTTTCAAGTCACAGACCTCGTCATTCGGATTTGTTTAATGGCAGTGGGGTTTAAAATCCACAAACGAGTGGGAGTTTCTGGGGCATGTTGTAACAAACAGTTGTTAGTAACAAGAAGTATTGGACAAAAGAATGAGGTAAGTCTGATGTATTTTTGATTTATGGCTATGGGGTTTGAAATGCACAAAGGAGTGGGAGTTTCTGGGGCATGTTGTAACAATTATACAAACAATAAGAACTTAATGAGGGAGGTCTGCTCATATGTTTGTAAAAGGCTGGAGGATGCGGGCATCGATCCCGCTACCTCTCGCATGCTAAGCGAGCGCTCTACCATTTGAGCTAATCCCCCTGGTGTGGGTTTTGGGTATTTCTCGAAACTTCTACCATCTTATTTGTTATATTTTATTCAGAAAACAAAATGCAGCTATGGCAGACTTTCTAGGAAAACATAGTTAGCAGTAATTCTATAATGATATAAAAGCATTTAAAGAAAAAATCTCGTGCACGCTGGGAGCTGCTTTTGCTTGTGGCGGGACTCCGTGTAGTTGTGGGCCGGGCCCTCTCGACGTGGTAGGCCCCCCAAAGGTGGCTTTTCCTTACCGTAGGTCTCGGTGCATTGCCATGTCTCTCTCTAGTGTGTGCAGCGGGTCTGAGCTTGTGTGTGTGTGTGCGTGCGTGTGCGCGCGCGCGCGCGCGCGCGTGTGTGTGTGTGTGTGTGTGTGTGTGTGTGTGTGTGTGTTTTTTTCTCTAGTCATTGTTGTTTTTAGCCTCTGTGAGGCACTTTGTGTTGCTTTTAAGTATGACAAGTGCCATACAAATAAAATTGATTTGATTTGAAAGGGACTAAATATCTTCATCTTCATTTCATAATCACTGCACTGAAAATGTTTTTACTCTATTTTGACCTTGTCTGACAGGGTGGACATATTTTGCAGTCTGCTTGTAGTGAATTTATAAAAATTGCTGGAGCTTGACCAACATGTGTCTGCTTTTTAATTTTGATTGAGGTCTGCTTACTACAAATAATTAAATTAAATAGTTAAATTGAAAATCTTAGCTTTTTATTTTGGACATGTGAAGTCTCAAAGGCGATATGTGACATCGACCCTCCTATATTATTACAGTGTTTTGAAAGACTATTATGCCTATAGCAAAAATGTTGTAAAAAAAAACATGCTTCTCAATTCCCTTGCTGTTGGGCACAAGACTCTAACCCTATCTTGACATTGGTTGGTCTACTTTACATGAATCCACAGGCACTATTGAAAATCATATGGAGGATGCGGGCATCGATCCCGCTACCTCTCGCATGCTAAGCGAGCGCTCTACCATTTGAGCTAATCCCCCTTGCTTTAGTGTATTTTCGCCACTTCACGAAAATTCCTGCCGTTTACAGAAGGCAGTAATTTAGTTGTATATGTAGTTTATAGTAGGTTGATCCCAAATATTTTTACACAGACTCAGCCTATATCAAATGAATCTAACTAATTAAAACTCCATCGTTCATATGAAGTTCCAATTGCAAATATACGCGTGGAGGGGCCTCTATCCCCTTTTTCAATTACAGCATTACACCATTATGTCAATTATATATTAAAGCACACAGGAAAAGGAATGGAGGATGCGGGCATCGATCCCGCTACCTCTCGCATGCTAAGCGAGCGCTCTACCATTTGAGCTAATCCCCCTCGGTTATAGTGTAAATCACTTTAAGAAATTCCCGTCCGTTAAATGTATTCGTTTGTGCTGGAGTGTGGATTAGTCATATTACTTTGAATTGGGCCTCACATATGATATCTTCCTAAGGTTGGTCCATGATACAACATGCTCTATATCAAATTAATTGAAATTACCATGTTGATACTTAGTTTCAATTGCAAATACAAGGACTGATAGTCATCTATTTCCTTTTTCAGTTTCAACATTTTCCCATTATGTCGAATATACATTGAAACACACAGGAAAACAAGTGGAGGATGCGGGCATCGATCCCGCTACCTCTCGCATGCTAAGCGAGCGCTCTACCATTTGAGCTAATCCCCCTTCTCGACAAGGGGGGAACCTTGGTAATGGAAAACAGCATTTTTGTTCACGTCGATCCTGAATGTGAAGGGACTTCTGAATGAGATCCGGCGGAAGTACGGATCACGGCCTTGTCACAAAAGAAATGGCGAGCGGAGTCGGTAGTGAGTACAATTTATATACCAATTGGTTGTCCTCGGCCAGACCTTCTTAACAGAATTAGATACTCACAGTACCAACTACAATTATGATATTTTGTCTTTTGTTGAAGCTGATGCTTTACTCGGCTGATGAAAGCGTAGACGTGTGTCTCATTAAAATGTCCCCCTCGACGGAGGCTAACCATGTTGCTAAACCACTAGCCAATTAAATGTATTAATGCGGCTATTCCACATCCTCCCTTTTTGACACATATGGCCAGTACAAACAAAACTATGTAGTAATGGCATCACTTCGTTTACGTAAATGCTTTCAACACGATTAACTTATGGTACCTACTAAAACAGCCTGGTTGTCACCTTTGTTTATAGTTCGAAAGTGGTCTGGTTTCCGATTATAACGTACAGGGCTGGCGAGCTGACCACCCGTCAACAATATGTGTATGAGAGAGTATGTAGTTTGGATCGGCCAAGAGTTTGATTTAGATTACATTATGGCATGTTTATTTTTTAACGATATTAATTGGCTATTGTATTCAAATATGTGTATTTGAACAAAAGGGTTTCATACAGTTATATTCATGTTGTATTATTACTCGTGTTATTATGAATTGTCAAGACGATTGCTATTAAGTCCTATCTGTGCATAAGAAGGCTATTTTCTACAACGGTATGGTCAACGTACCATACCAACGTACTCATCTAATCAAAAATGTTTCATTGGAATATTGGAATTGGAATATTCATTGGAATATTCTTTCAGGTGATTTGTTATTTCAGTTTAACCGCAACAATCAGTTTTCCAAATCTAATCTCAGACTTTTCTGTGTGGTTGTTTCCATTTTTCTACATAGAACACAAAATACTGAATGTGGGGCCAACGGAGCCCTGGTCAGTCAGGGAAAAACTCTGCCTAGCCTCCTCAGTCATGAGGAGTGGGGACCAAAACTGGTAATTCATCACAACAATTCATCTCATTTGTAACATCTAAAAAAATAATACCATTCCATAGTTGTAGTTGTGTGTGTGTGTGTGTGTGTGTGTGTGTGTGTGTGTGTGATTCTCAGTGCTGTATGTTTGTTCTGAGCAATTGGCTCTTTCTTCAGGGTGTCAGTGAGCAGAGCCATCAAGCCTTTTTCGGAGGCCGGACGCCCTCCAGACTGGTTTTCCCAGAAGGTAACTGTCCAAGCAACAAATTACACATATTGTTCTGAATGAATTATATGGTACACAAATTATATAGAAAAAAGAACAAACTTAAGCAACCAATTTCAAATTTGATTGGACCTCTATTTGTATAATTTTAGCCAAGAGACTGTCATGTTGTCAAAGAAATGTTTTCTATACTGCTGCTGTTCTATGGTAGTGAACAGCAGCAGTACAGAAAACGTTATGACTGTCAAGCTATTATAACGACCCCATCTTACCCAAACATTGACTTTAAGGTCCTATCATGCAACAGCAGGACAAGCCTTTGCTTCACAAATCCCTCACCTGATTCTGTTTCACAGCACTGTGCTTCTCAATACTCGGAGTTGCTGGAAGCCACAGAAGCCCCCAAGTTAGTTGTACAACATTCACACACACACCACAGAAATATGACGATCCTTTGTGCCCACAGTGAAAGGCATGGGGACGGGCCGGGGGTCTAACGTGTTGTGTTTGTGGGGCAGGCGTAAGCGGGGGGAGAAGGGCGAGGTGGTCGAGACCATCGAGGACGTGATCGTGCGCAGACTGACGGCCGAGAGGATAGAGGAGCTGAAGAAACTATTGCGAGACACACAGGAGCAGTATAGGTGCACACGCACACACAACCACGGAAAAAAAAAACTTACTTTCTGTTTCTCAGTGTTTACATTTACAATATCTCAGCAAAGAGAGAGAGAGACCACACCTCCATATTTGCACACAAACGTGCCTGTATTGACAAGATACACACACACATGTGCAGAGACACACCTAGATACGCACACACATAAACTTGCACACAGACATATGTGCATGCATTTATACACACACACAAAATGAATGTTATAATATAATATTGTGTAATTTCTTCGCTGGGTCAATATCAACATACTGTGATAGTGTGCATCACCAAGCCCCACTCTATGGCTCTGCATCTTAATGGAAGCTCCCATTTGTGTGCTGACAGGAAGTTGAAAAAGGATGTGGATCTAATTCAGACGGGCCACATGGACGTCCAGCTGAAGGAGCTATGGACTGACATGACGCTGTAAGCTTACCCTCATTTCCCTGCTGATCTGTTGATCTAGCTCTAGTCAGTTAGTTAGTTGTCTAGACTGTAAGATCATGTCATAGCATGAGCCCACTCTATGCCCCTCTAGCTTTCCTCTCTTTCTACTGTGTTCTCGTCTTTGCAGTGTAACTGACCCAGAATTGTGTCTACGTTTTGCTGACAGTTACAAACCTTTAAAACTGTCTGCCGCATGCATGTTTTTCTTACCTACCACCCGGTTTAGCAACAGCGAAACACACATGCAGTTTTTCCATGTAGAGTACAAAGAGCTCTTACCAATGTTTCCACATGCTTAAAGGATGAGCATGGATCTACATTACTTCTTGCTAAATGATGCATGTGTTTAATGGTGTGTGTGGGGGGGGGATTTGAATGCATTTTCCAGAAAGAAGAAGCAAGATGAAGATGAGGCAGAGCAAAAGAGAAAAGCCACTGAGAATGCTTTTCAGGGTACGTTTTTGTCAGGTTTTCAATATTTAGTAAAGTGAAACTTTTTAAATGATATCATGGGACGATTCATTACACACATGATTGTTAAATACACATACCAACCAACACATACCACAGAATCTTTTCACCATTCTTATTACATTCATAGAATTATTGTCCACATGCCTGAATAGATTTTATATTATATATATATATATATATATATATATATATATATATAATATATATTATATGATATATAGTATATATATATATATATATATATATATATATTCAATGCCATAAAAAACATTGCTTGGGTTCCCTGTGGGCGTCATATCTCTAACACCAACTCTCTCCCCCCCGTCCCCCCCTCCAGTTCGCCAGGCCATGAAGAACACCCCTAAGCGCGTGCCCAGTGTCACGGTGCGTTCTCCCCTGGGTGCCAGCCCTCCCAGTCTCGAGCCGCAGGCTGACCCCGCCCCCCCCACACCCTCCACAGACCCCAGCGCCACCTCCACCACCACCACTACCACCACTTCCACCACCACCTCCACCACCACCCCCTCCTCCGATGACACGGGCACCCACCACACGGTAAGCCCTGTAAGGTTGTCCGCCCCCCCCCCCCCCCCCCCCCCCCCCCCTTGCTGGGTGTGAATTCTCCAGCAGTGCAAAGTACTGCATAATACAGATATGAATAGGACTGCCTGATTCATGGGGATTCATTAAATCAATAATAATTGATTTGTATCTTGTTCATTCAATGTGCCGCTTAGTTGAGGACATTTATAAGGAAATGTATAAGGCAAAGGCAAACACAAGATATCATTATTATAATAGAGATATAATAGAGAATATAATTTTTGCTGGTTGAGCTGAATGATTGATTTGGCGCGAAAGGATTCCACTGCTCAGAGCAAATGTTCTGGTTGTCGTCTGGTTGTAATTGTCTAATGACTAATGGTCGAGTTTGATGTGGTTATAGTATTGATATTGCATTGGTCTATGGTGAAGCCTATCAGCCCTGTTTATGGGTGTTAAAGCAGATGTTTTTCCCTTGGGATTCAAATTGGCAGTCAGAAAGTGACCGTTATCTTAGCGCAGTCCCTTTGTCATACAAATGCAGGAAGGTTTTTGATCAATGAAACTATTTTAATGTGAAGCTCACTGTGAAGGCACAGGGAGTCGGAGTGTTCCTGCCCGCTGCAGAGCCCCCGGGTGTCGGGCCTAAAGAGGGAAGCCTGGGCCCTCTCCTAGATGACTCCCCACAGAAGAGGTGCCTCACCCAGAAGGCCACACCGCCGCCTTCTCCCCTGCTCTCTGAACTGCTGAAAAAGAGCAGCATCATCTCTGCCAGCCCCCGCCTGGTGAGCAGCCAGTCCTCTTGAGAATGTCTTTTATAACTGAGCTTCTTGTTTATAAAGAAATTTATCGTGTCTGGGTGGAGTTTGATCGATATTCAAGTTTAAAATGCACTTTTAAATTGTACAAACTCAATGCATCCACATCCACTTGTGGTTTGTTGTATTTTAAATGTGATATCAGTTCCTAGAAAGACGTCTTCAGTGCCTGAAACACTTCAGTGTGCATGTCTTCCGCTCATGCGGTCTGTTCAAATGGTCCTATCACAGGTGGCAGAGGGCGACTTGACAGCCAGCCTAGCCAATGGAGTGCAGACAGCCACGGCTACGGCTGCCATGCCAACGAGCCTGCATGACATCGCCACCGGTACGTTGACCTCTGGATGGACACACGACACAGTGACGCCTTAGTTGCTGTTTTACCACCAGCGTGATGCCACAGTTAAAATATGTCAAGTGAGACATTTGTCTGTGAAAAGTATTCCTCTCAGTTGTTAATGTTAGTAAGAGTTGTATTGAATCGAGTGAATATGCAAAGCAGGATGATGTTCTCTCTCATGTGTGAAAATGGTAATTTCCTGTTTCCTAATAATAATACATTGATAATACTGCTGATACGAGAGCTTCCATCAGTGAGTGGGCATAGGCTCCATCACCATTGTGTAAACCTCATCAGGCGATAATCAAAAGTCCCTAATTTGAGTCAACCGGATATGCCAATTGCAATATAAATATTTAAAAAGAGATGGGGCTGTCTCGTGCATGTTTTTAATGTGAATGTTTTATAGTATCTCTGTATTGTCTCATCAGCACCTATGCATTGAAACATGCTTTTGAATGTCTATATCATTGGATGTTGTGTGTTTACGTTTCTGTGTGTGTGTGTGCG
>JAXIVH010000737.1:17500-48614 GCA_036785325.1 Urophycis tenuis | reverse complement strand
TCTAGTCTCCACTCTAATCTCAACTCTAATATCAACTCTAGTCTCTACTCTAATCTCTACTCTAATCTGAACTCTAGTCTCTACTCTAGTCTCCACTCTAATCTCTACTCCAATCTGAACTCCAGTCTCCACTCTAATCTCTACTCTGTGAACTCTAGTCTCCACTCTAATCTCTACTCTAATCTCTACTCTAATCTGAAACTCTAGTCTCTACTCTAATCTCTACTCTAATCTGAACTCTGGTCTCTAATCTCTACTCTAATCTGCACTCTGGTCTCTACTCTAATCTGAACTCTGGTCTCCACTCTAATCTCTACTCTAATCTCTACTCTAATCTCCACTCTAATCTCAACTCTAATATCAACTCTAGTCTCTACTCTAAATCTCTACTCTAATCTGAACTCTAATCTGAACTCTAGTCTCTACTCTAGTCTCCACTCTAATCTCCACTCTAATCTGTACTCCAATCTGAACTCCAGTCTCCACTCTAATCTCTACTCTAATGTGAACTCTAGTCTCCACTCTAATCTCTACTCTAATCTCTACTCTAATCTGAACTCTAGTCTCTACTCTAATCTCTACTCTAATCTGAACTCTGGTCTCTAATCTCTACTCTAATCTGCACTCTGGTCTCTACTCTAATCTGAACTCTGGTCTCTACTCTAATCTCTACTCTAATCTCCTCTCTGGTCTCTACTCTCAGCTCTTGTCTCTCTCCTCTTCATTCTCTCTCTCCCTGCTCACACCCTCCAGCCCACCGGCTTCAGGTTGGAGAGCCGTGTGTTTCTCTGTGTGCACCGCCAGCTGTGTAAGCCATGCCCTTCAGTATTTGCTTTGGGAGGTGTGTGTGTGTGTGTGTGTGTGTGTGTGTGTGTGTGTGTGTGTGTGTGTGTGTGTGTGTGTGTGTGTGTGTGTGTGTGGTGTGTGTGTGTGTGTGTGCGTGTGCTCCCAACCACGCACCACTGAACATGCTTCAGCTCAGACCTCAGACTGCGGTAACTAGTGGTTGTAGGCCAGGTATGCATATTTCATGTGCAGTATGGTGGGGGGGGGGGGGGGGACAAATGGAGCAAGGGAGGAGAGGGTGAGGAGTCAGCAGAATAATAGCACTTCACTCCTCCCCCCCTCCCCTCTCTGCCTGCCTGTGTTCGGGGGGGGTCTCTCTATGAAGAGATCTGCAAGACCTTCTGTATTTTTCCAGCATTGTAAATAGATGGTAAATGGACCGCATTTGTACGACACTTTTCTAACCAGTGCGCCACTCAATGCGCTTTAGAATATTGCCTAACATTCACCCATTCATTCACCCATTCATACACACTCACCCCCACAGTGTCAGCCACGCAGCGGCCGGCTGCATCGGTTAGGGTTTAGGCGTTTTGGCTCAGGGACACGTTGGCACTCGGCTAGCATGCAGCCAGGGGATTGAACTAGCAACCTCTGCAGGTCGCCGGGCCTACCCCACTCCACCTGCCTGAGCCGCTGGCACAGGAGAGCCAGGCGGCCTTGGGTTCTGGGTTCGGGCCTCGCAGTGCTGCAGACCCCTGCTGCATGTCCTGCAGATTCCCTGCAGGCCCTGCAGAACTTCATGGAACTTCACTTGAGCGTTGATGGGCGGCGCTCTGGGGGTTTCCAGAACCCCTCAGTAAACCCCCGTCTGCCACCCGGGTTCGGGGGGGTGCGGCCCCTGGCCTCCTCCTCCAGCGCGGGGGGGGGGGGGGGGGGGGGGGCGGACGAGACGAGCGCACGGCCGACGGCGACGAGGAAGTCGTGGCGTTGTGCGGAGCGGCGTGTTCCCCGCGTCACTTCCCTCGGGCCGACAGGCCACAACAAAGGACCTGAGGTGCTCGGGGCTCAGCCGAAAAAACCAACAGCCAACTGCTTCACTGGAACAATGAAACAGTGGACTCCTTTACTTCCACCTTCGCCTCTCGGACCGCTGTGTGGGTGCCACACCCCAATATTTGTAGTGTTTAGCAAAGAACCCCCCCTATCCATGCCACCCCACTCCTATGGCCCTGCAGCCTGCAGATAGTAACTCCCCCGGCTCGCTCACCAGTTAAGGGGTTACCTTGCTCTCTGTCTCTCTCTGTCCTTCTTTCTCTCTGTGTCTTGTCTCATTCTATGTCTCTCTCTCTCTCTCTCTCTCTCTCTCTCTTTCTCTCTTTCTCTCTCTCTCTCTCTCTCTCTCTCTCTCTCTCTTTCTCTCTTTCTCTCTTCTCTCTCTCTCTCTCTCTCTCTCTCTCTCTCTCTCTCTCTCTCTCTCTCTCCTCTCTCTCTCTCTCTCTCTCTCTCTCTCTCTCCTCTCTCTCTCTCTCTCTCTCTCTGATCTCTGATCTCCAGCTAGCTCAGCTGACCTCCACCCTGATGTGCAGGTGGAGCAGGTTTAGGTATTGGGGCCGTCTGGGTTGATGACGGAGTTGGTGGTGGTGGTGAGGGAGGGGGGGGGGGGGCGGGCGGGCAGCGCAGTCTGTGGACCTTGTGATAAGGGCTCCCGTGCTCTCCAGGGAGAATCCTGGTAATTTACGGCCCACTGTCCCCTTGGACCTCCTGGGTGGACAGTGGGCCCGTTCCATTTAGTCTGACCTCACGGGGGGGGGAGGGGAGAGTTTGATGGAACATGAAGGGGGGGGCGGGGAGGTGAGAGATGCCGGAACACCGGAGTTGCAGAAGCGAGGAGCCCAGATTTGACGCCGACGACGTGTCAACTAGAGATGTGAATCATGTCAGGCCGGGAAGCGTTGCACGCGCGTGTGCACCTTCAAATCCAAAGTGAGAGAGATTTCAAATTAAGGTGGAGGGGAAGGTGGGGCATCCGTGGCCTACTGATTAGGGCTTCGGATTTGTAACCGTAGGGGTCGCCGGTTCGAACCGCGACCAGTTGCGAACGGCTGAAGTGCCCTTGAGCAAGGCACCTAACCCCTCACTGCTCCCCGAGCGCCGCTGTTGCAGGCAGCTCACTGCATGGGGTTTAAGTGTGTGCTTCACCTCACTGTGTGCTTCACCATCACTGTGTTCTGAGTGCTTCACTAATTCACGATTGGGTTAAATGCAGAGACCAAATTTCCCTCACGGGATCAAATGAGTAATTCTTCTTCTTCTTCTAGAAACGCCAGGCATTACCAAACAAAAAACGCGTTGTGTGACGTGCTCAATTCGTACACTTGAATAAACATGGCGTCCACGTCTCCCTCACACCGCGCTCCGGTACAAACCCTATTGGCGTCCATGGCGGCGGTGATGATGATGATGTTGACCAATGGGCTTATCGGGGGGTCTCCTGCGGATCCAGGAAGTGAAACTAAAGCCTAGTTTATACTCCTAGTTATAGTGCCGTACGTCGGTTACGGAGAGCCCTCTACGTCGACGGAGAGCCTGACGGAGAGCCTCTGCGTCGTTTCCATCGGCCTGAAAGTATCCGTCACTCCGTCAACACACAACGGAGACCGCAAGGGCTGTGATTGGTCCTCTAAAAAATGTCATTCTATCACATTCTATCACTATCGACTTCTATCACAACGTAAACACTGGCAGCGCCATTTATATATATACGCTTTATACGCTATATATACACTATATATATATACGCTTTACTATATGGACGCATAAGCTCCAAAAGCCGACTGACTTGAACTTGTGAAACTTAAAAGAGACGGTGGCAAATTGCACTAAATTGTTGTAAATAGTTTGTTTTTGTTTGTTTTTTTTAGTTTGTGTACGGTTTTTTACTTTTAAAAGCATTTCATTTATAATGTATCCCCTTTTCTATTTATAATTGATCCCCTCTTAACAATTTTTCCCTTTTGTACTTATTTACTTGCATGAATGTCATGGCCAGTCTTGCGTAACGACCCCTACTGGTCAAGCGGGAAATTGCATTGCGTATCCGTCACCACGACGGAGATCTATGAGGGCTCGAGGGGTGTCCGTAGTTACGGAGTCGGATTACGGATTACGCAGTCGGAGAAGTAAAACCAGGCCCTACGTCACCCCCCCCCCTCCCCCTCCCGGATCAGCCCACCATAGAGTGGGTGGAGCTAACGTCCTCAGCCGCCACAGAGGGACAACATCCGCAGCCGCAGTGTGTCCCCAGGCAGCGCCGCCTGGCTATTGGTTCAGATGCCCTAATGAACGCTAGCGAGTAACTGCCGTTTGCCCCGGGCGCCACGGCGTTGTTAACACGCACACGTGGCGCCGTCTTTCGGGGGGCGAAGCGTTTCTAGTTGTTTGTTTGTTTTTTTTTTGTAACGGTTACACACACAAAAAAAAAAAAAAAAAAAAGGTGATGAAAGCGGCGAACTGCCGAAACGGCGTCGGGACCGTTTGGAGTGTGTCTGGAGCGCGGCCACGCCCCCCCGAGCCTGGCCACGCCCACGAGTCTGGCCACGCCCCAACAGGAGCTGCTCATTAAAATGCGGATTCCAAACTGGGTTGACGTGCCTCCGCATGGAACCAGGATATCAGTCATGTTTCACCTCTCTGTCTCTGTCTCTCTCTCTCTGCTCATAATGCCTTAAAGAACCTGTTATGTCAGCTCTATACTACTACTATCTACCACTATAGTCTATACTACTAACAGAGCATGTTACAGCTCTAAACTATTGGAACAGAGCATGTTTGTGTCTGTGTGTGTGTGTGTCTCTCTCTCTCTACCTCTGCCTGTGTGTGTGTCTCTCTCTCTTTCTACCTCTGAGTGTGTGTGTGTGTGTGTGTGTCTCTCTCTCTCTCTACCTCTGTGTGTGTGTGTGTCTCTCTCTCTCTCTCTCTACCTCTGCCTGTGTGTGTCTCTCTCTCTACCTCTGTGTGTGTGTGTGTGTGTGTGTGTGTGTGTCTCTCTCTCTCTCTCTCTACCTCTGCCTGTGTGTGTGTCTCTCTCTCTCTCTCTCTACCTCTGTGTGTGTGTGTCTCTCTCTCTCTCTCTACCTCTGTGTGTGTGTGTGTCTCTCTCTCTCTCTCTCTACCTCTGTGTGTGTGTGTGTCTCTCTCTCTCTCTCTACCTCTGTGTGTGTGTGTGTGTGTGTCTCTCTCTCTACCTCTGCCTGTGTGTGTGTGTCTCTCTCTCTCTCTCTACCTCTGCCTGTGTGTGTCTCTCTCTCTCTCTACCTCTGCCTGTGTGTGTGTCTCTCTCTCTCTCTCTCTCTCTCTACCTCTGTGTGTGTGTGTGTCTCTCTCTCTCTCTACCTCTGCCTGTGTGTGTGTGTCTCTCTCTCTCTCTCTCTACCTCTGCCTGTGTGTGTCTCTCTCTCCCTCTTCTCTCTCTACCTCTGTGTGCTTGTCTCTTCCCCCCTTCAAAGGAGAGGCTAATAGATGTATATCTCACGGTCTCGATCACCGCTGCGTTCCCCCCCCCTGCTGTCTGTTGAGCATGCAGAGGACCAGGCCACAGAAGTCAATCCTACCTTTATTGCAGCATTTTCTCTGCTTTTCTTCCCCCCTGCGGTCGTTAACGGCCTACAACCAGCGTTTTAAGACAATGGAGTGGATGGAACACGTTGGCCCCCGGGGCTGCCAGGGCGTGCAGTACTTTTGTGAAAACCTCAGTAGACACAGTGACACATGCCTCTCTATTGCGTTGTCGCGACGCGCGCACAATCTCTCCCCACACACTCACCTCCCAGCACCTGGGGAGAGAGCGAGCGAGGCTGTGAAGGGGCGCAGTGAGCGGGGTGATGAAAAGGGGCGGGGGGGGAACACTGGGGATGGGGTTCTGTTTGATGTCAGCGAGGGGGCGCGCCTCCCACGCCCTTGTGTGTATAATTTACCGGTCGCGTGCAGGGTGGAGAGCAGCGACGCGGTGACGACGCCGGCATTGCCTACCTGTGTCTGTGTGTGTGTGTTTAGGAGGTTCTCTTGTGTGTGTCTGTGTGTGTGTGTGCGCGTGTGTGTCTGTGTATGCGTGTGTGTTTAGGAGGTTCTCTTGTGTGTGTGTGTGTGTGTGCGCGGCATTCCTAGTGTGTCAGGTGATGTACCTTTCACTCCAAGACTGGTTTGTGTGTGTGATGACTTTATTTAGAACCGGGGTGAAACGTGAGATGATTGTGTCGGTGTGAATTCTCCTCTTGCCAGTTAAAGTGTGCGTGTGTGTGTGCGTGTGTGTGTGTGTGTACCTGTGTGTGTGTGCGCGCCCGTGAGTGGGTGGGTGGCTGAGGGAAAGTTCGGCGTGGATTCCGCTAATCCTCTCCTAATCTGAGCAGCGATACAGATAGAGATCGTTGATGCGTCCAGAGAAGCTAGGCTATTGGATGTTGTGGCTAATCTCGCGGTGTCACACTGACCTGCGCGGAGACTAAACTATGAAAGAGTAGTGTCAGAATAGGACAGTACAATTGTACGTGTTAACAATGGCCTCGTGTAGATGTCAACATAAACATGTCTATAGAGAACAGACCCTGCCCTTGTCAGGCTATGGTATGGAGTCATTTCATTCAGATCTAAAACTCCTCACAATCCAATTGTGATTTAAGAAACGTGTGTGAGTTGACGTTGTATCTGATGGCGTCCCCGACACTCTTGATTTGGAGAAATGTTTATCGCTACGGCTGCTGTTCTTCAGGTAATCCCCGTATCTTTAAAGATCTTGATGGACCGGGAGGGGGGAAGCTGAGCTCCTCCCTTAAAGGGCAACGCAAGCTGCAAAGCCCGGAGCGGATTGCTGTTCACTGCATGGGATGTCTCTGAAATGAAAAGATATGCTGCAATTTGAAATAAGCACAACAAAACAGTGTAGATATAGGGCCCATTTTATATATATAAATAATCAAACAATCATTAAATTGGTATTTTTACTATTATTATTATTATTATTATTATTATTATTATTATTGTTGTTATTATGGTTATTATTATAAAGGCCCTAAGTTAATAAGGAATATAATCAATATTGTTCAAAAAGAAAGTCACACATTCACGATAAGACCGAATACCAAAGATCAGACTAGTTTTTGTCAGTCTTTGCCTCTGCTCAAGCTATGCATTAGGTCATTTGTTTTGGAATAGTCGTCATTTCTCGTATAACTTATATCTTAGTTAGCTACGTATCTTTCACCATTCTCTCATCACGCCATGGATCGTTATTATAACGTCATTCATCCAACTATCACGCGAAATTGAAAGCCAAAAAAAAGGGGGTCCAGTTCCTCTGTGCCTGATCCACTCCGTGTGTTCCACCCAGCCCTCCGTGCTCCTGGGTGATGCGCGGTCCCCCCCCGTGCTGCAAGCAGACCGTCCTGCGAGTGAAGCGGAGAAGGAGAGCTGGCGCGACGGATACGGGGGGCTTGCTTGCTCCGCGCTTTGCTTTTTTTTTTCTTGTTCAGTGGCCGTTTAAGTACGAGGAGCACTGAACGCGGGGAGTGACGGGGTAGACACTCTTTGTTTTTTTTTTGTGCTTGTTTGCCACATTTGCCATCACAATTGTAATCTCTCGGTGCGATGAGCGCGCCGCCGAGCACCTCATCATCATCCACCGGAGAGCACAACAAGCTGGCTTCGCAGCGGGGGATGTGCGCGCGCACAATAGGGGAGCTCGCACCCGGGCCACCGTGCGGGGGTCTTCTGGTGGTGGTTCTCGGTCTATAAATGGGACGGACGGAACACACAACGCGAAGCCGGAGCGTCACTATCACAGGAGAGAGAGAGGGAACAGGTGAACGTGCGGTCGAGTGAAAGTGGTATCTTTTTAGACGAGGGTCCAAACCGGGGGGGGGGGGGGGTGCCCGTCGGTTGCTTTGGGTTGGTGGTTCGAGAGGCGGCTCCGCTTGTCAACAAGCCCCAGACGGAGGAGTAGGTGGTAGTGCGGGAGAGGACGTGTGTGTGTGTGTGTGTGTGTGTGTGTGTGTGTGTGTGTGTGTGTGTGTGTGTGTTTGCCTGTGTTTCATTTGTTACCAGTTTAAAATTCCGCTGGGATTCCGACTGGAATGTATTTCCGGCGACTCTATCTTGCACATCTGGATAGCCTTAAAAGTGCCAACTGTCTCCTCACCGTCGACGCGCTGCGCGTTATTTCCGTTCACTGTTCTTCGTCGGAACGTTTTTATAGCATAAAATAAGAAGAAAAAAAAGTGTGACTATATATTTGAAGATATATATATATATTTACTTTTGGGTCCGCTCCACACCGTCACTCGGGACGGTCGAGAATGCACCTCATTGCGCACGAGGACACGATGGAGACGCCGACAAGGAAAACCGTTTACCGCATCTCCCTCACCCTGGTGAAGAAGGAGAAGGAGAAGGAGGGTGACAACAACAACGTCGGACCCGCGCCACGCCTCCGCCACGACGCCAAGACGTGCGCCTCGCTGCTCGAGCAGCAGCAGCAGCTGCGCGAGGAGGTGGAGGAAGACGAGACGGACGACTTCTTCTGCGCGCCGTCGTCGCAGCAGCCAACGCATGAGGAACTTCCGCACGTTCAGCACGGGGCAGCTGGAGTTGGGCCGGCTGAAGCTGGCCAGGAAGCATCTCTTCAGAAGGAGCCCAGGGAGGAGCCGCCGGCGGCCGCGTCCCCACAGCAGCAGGGGGGAGGAGGAGGAGGAGGAGGGGGGAGGAGCCACGGCCGCCGCCGCCAACGGGACCCCGCCCCCCTCGGGGAACGGCCACACCCCCAAGCGGAAGCGACTCCTGAAGGCCAAGAGCACGGAGGAGAGGATGATGGCGGGTGCCGCGCCGGCCCCGGACGACGGCGACACCGGGAGCGCGGACGCCGCCGCGGAGCCGTGCCCCCAGAGGGACGGCCGGCGCCGGGCGGGCTGCGCCCGGAGCTTCAGCTTCAGACACTGGAGCGGCGTGGAGCTCCTGCGCCCTGCGCGCCCTCTCCAAGGAGAAGCAGCACCACGGGAGCTCGGGCTGCGTCGGACGCCACGGGTGACGACGTGTTCCTCGCCGCCGCCCGCCTCTCCCTCCTCCTCCTCGTCCTCCTCCTCGTCCTCCTCCTCCTCCTCGGCACCCCCCTCTTCGTCGCCCCTGTGCCGAGAGGCGGCGGCGGCCGGGCCGCCCCGGGAGAAGAGCCGCACGCTGGAGGTGGGCGCCGTGCTCAGCAAGACGGGCTCCGTGACGGAGCTCAGCCGCCGGGAGCGGGCGCGCGCCGGCAAGAACCGCACGCTGGACAACAGCGACCTGCAGCGGCTGGGCCGGGACGGGCCGCCGGAGGACGTCGACAGCGGCACGGCGGGCGCCGGGCGCCTTCCACCTGCTACGGGGCGCCGGCGGGCGCTCCAGCGGCCACGAGAGGCGCCTGGTGCGCTTCTTCAGCGGGATCTTCTGGCGGCGGGACGGCGGGGGCTCCCCGGCTGGCGGCGGCCCCCGAGCCAGGGCGCCCTTCCTGTCCCAGTCCAGCGTGAACGGAGCCGCGGCACACGGTAACGCAAAGGGGGGGTGGGGGGCAGTGGAGGTCACCGTCTCGGGGCCTCGCGAGCTTCTTCTCTCTGTCTCACCCTCGCTGTCGCTGTCACTCTCTAGGTCTCTCTCTCTCTCTCCCTCTCTCTCTCTCTCCCTCTCTCTCTCTCTCTCTCTCTCTCTCTCTCTCTCTCTTCCCCCCCCCCCCCCTCTCTCTCTCTCTCTCTCTCTGTGTGTCCCATATGCAGATGAGTAGTTAATGGTTCAGTTAAACAGGTCCTGTTCTACTGTTACAAGAGTCCCTGTGTTGTCCAATCACACTCTGCGTTGCTAAGAGAGACCTGCTCTTCATCCGGCTGATTGGCTCGTTGTCTGCGCTGGGACGTTCCCGCCTCTTTGTTTGAATTGATTAATGGATGTGTGTGTGTGTGTGTGTGTGTGTGTGTGTGTGTGTGTGTGTGTTCTTGACAGGAGGGTGATGTTTGCTCACCCCCCAGTTTGCTGTGTCCCCTGAGCTACACCCTGTTTACAGTTACATCTACAGTTACAGTTACATCTACAGTTAGTTACAATCTACAGTTACATCTACAGTTACAGTTACATCTACAGTTACATCTACAGTTACAGTTACATCTACAGTTACAGTTACATCTACAGTTACATCTACAGTTACAGTTACATCTACAGTTACATCTACAGTACATCTACAATTACAGTTACAGTTACATCTACAGTTACATCTACAGTTACAGTTACAGTTACATCTACAGTTACAGTTACATCTACAGTTACAGTTACATCTACAGTTAGTTACATCTGCAGTTACAGTTAGATTTAGAAGACGCTTTTGTCCAAAGCGACTTATAATCGGCGGCAGTAGCTCAGTGGGTAGAGCGGGTGGTTAGTGGTCGTCCACTAACCGTAGGGTTGGGGGTTCGATCCCTGTGATCCCCACTTCCAAAAACTGTCTGCATGTCGAAGTGTCCTTGAGCAAGACACTGAACCCTGAACCCCAACTTGCTCCCCGGGCGCTGATCATAGCAGCCCCACTGCTCCTATGTACAGTAGGATGGGTCAAATGCAGAGAACGAATTTCGTTCCCATGTCACATGGGGAATGACAAATAAAGACCACAAGGTATAATCAGTACATTTGTGGGGTTCAACATGTGGAGGTGGGGATCGAACCGCCAAACGCTCCGGTTAGTGGACGACCCGCTCTACCCACTGAGCTACCCCCCCCCCCCCCCCCCCACCCCGTTTACTGTACAATTTACTGTACCCACAATGCACGCATTCACGGCTGCGGTGTTCCCTGTGTGTTCTGGACTCAGCTGGTGTACAGAGTCGCCATCGTAGTTATTGTTCATTATTATCGTCGTTATGAACGTGATGTGTTACGTTGTGTTTTGGTCCATTTTAGAACATGATCTCACAAAGGCAAGAGTGAGGGCAACATCTTCAATAGACTAGCCAACAGGACAGTTAACACACCTCCCGGCTTGTCAAGTTGTCATCATCGGTACGCGAGTCTGGTCTCCCTGAGTGTCGCACTGAAAGGATCCGCGTTGCGGTGCACGATTCACGATTCACGGTTCCATGATTTGCGGTGGCCCTGGAACGCGTGTCAGTCAGTGATGGCGTGCGTGCACACACACACACACACACACACACACACACACACACACACACACACACCCCGAACTGAACTGTACACCCAAACATCCTCTTTCTGCCGTTAAAATGGATGGTCTGGAAAATATGAACAAGGAAGTAACCATGTTCGTTTAGGAACTGGACCGTGGCCAGACGGAGACGCACACACACAGACAGACAGACTCGTAGAGACAGAGAGGACAGATCAACAGATGGGGAGAGAGAGAGAGAGAGGCACATGGGGAGAGGCGAGCGGTGCGATGGGGAAAGGTCACCGTGGAGCAGTTCACCACGTCAGCAGTGTTTTTTATTCGAGACGGCGTCTCTGCGCTCGATCGCCCCGCAGTCAACACGCTCAACACGGGAAAAACTGTCAAACTGGTCATGCCACTTCGCTCCGCTGGGTCCTCTTCATGTGAACCGCGGCCCGGGCCTGCTACCATTAAAGGTGCTGTAGGCGAGACTTAAAGCAAGAGCGCCAAGCCTTGCCTTGATTGGTCAGAAATGAGCTGGACGTTGTGGTCTACAATCTAAATGGTCTCCAGAGGCCCAGCGCAGCCAACTAGAATATGGATATCCTCACTGAGCGTTTCACTCACTAACAGCTGAGCGATGGCTCCGCCATTTCCAACAAATGACACACAAAAACAAAACAGCTCTTGGATCTAATCTACAGCTACACCTTTAAGGTTATCTCAGTCAAGGTCAAAGTTCATGCTTCAAACCAGACCAACAACTGCCGCCTCTTTAGACTGCAGAGGAAGAATCTGCGAGTTCAAGGTGACTAACACTCACAAAGGCTCATGGGCAGACAAACACAAATAGACTGATTAGCCAGCTAAGACACACACACACACACAGACGGGCCAGCCATACACGCTCTCTGTCCACTCAAGACGCTAAAGCATCTTGGAATCCACACTCGTGCACAAAGTCAAAAACTAAGAGCAGCTTTTCTGGACCACATGATTAGTGCAGGCCCAGGCGGCAGTGCTAATGGTGTGTGTGTGTGGGTGAGTGGGTGAGCGTCTGGGGGTGGGAGTGTTGAGTGTTTGGGGGTGGGAGTGTGAGTGTTTGGGGGTGGGAGGGTGAGTGTCTGGGGGTGGGAGGGTGAGTGTTTGGGGGTGGGAGGGTGAGTGTTTGGGGGTGGGAGGGTGAGTGTTTGGGGGTGGGAGAGAGAGAGAGAGAGAGAGAGAGAGAGAGAGAGAGAGAGAGAGAGAGAGAGAGAGAGAGAGAGAGAGAGAGAGAGAGAGAGAGAGAGAGAGAGAGAGAGAGAGAGAGAGAGAGAGAGAGAGAGAGAGAGAGAGAGAGACCGACCCTCTCCCTGCTACATATCTCCACCATTGCAGAGGGTTGCGTTTTACACATGTGTGATTGACAGGTGAAAGGGATTGCCCAACCAATCATAGAAGGGATTGCCCTGATTGGCCAGGGAGGAGGTGGTTGCGGTCTAAAATCTAAATGGGCTCCATGGGATGCAGGAACCCTCGACGAGAAAACGATATAAACGGTGACTGGGCTATTCTTAACAGATAACACCAAAAATGATAGCTCTTCGGTCTACAGCACCTTCAGCAACACTTAGTCACTACACAATAGCTCCTGAATCCTACCCACAGTACCTTTTGACACTTCCAGAGTGCATGTAATGCGCTTTTGCAGATACGCTACTTAGCAGAAAACGCTGGCAGAGTGATCAGAGGATGGCTCATCTTGAGCCGCTTTGTGGTGGTGTTCAGGAGGAAGAAGAAGAATGACTCTTTTGATCCTGTGAGGGAAATTTGGTCTCTGCATTTAACCCAATCATGAATTAGTGAAGCACTCAGAACACAGTGATGGTGAGGCACACAGTGAGGTGAAGCACACACTTAAACCCAATGCAGTGAGCTGCCTGCAACTGCGGCGCTCGGAGAGCAGTGAGGGGTTAGGTGCCTTGCTCAAGGGCACTTCAGCCGTTCGCACTGGTCGGGGTTCGAACCAGCCACCCTCCGGTTACAAATCCGAAGCCTTAACCAGTAGGCCGCGGCTGCCCACACTGTGGTGGTGTTGAGGAGGAGCACACTGTTGTGGTGGTGAGGAGGAGCACACTGTGGTGTTGAGGAGGTGCACACTGTGGTGGTGTTGAGGAGGTGCACACTGTGGTGGGGTTGAGGAGGTGCACACTGTGGTGTTGAGGAGGAGCACACTGCGGTGTTGAGGAGGTGCACACTGTGGTGTTGAGGAGGAGCACACTGTGGTGGTGTTGAGGAGGTGCACACTGTGGTGTTGAGGAGGAGCACACTGCGGTGTTGAGGAGGTGCACGCTGTGGTGGTGTTGAGGAGGTGCACACTGTGGTGGTGTTGAGGAGGTGCACACTGTGGTGGTGTTGAGGAGGTGCACACTGTGGTGTTGAGGAGGAGCACACTGTGGTGGGGTTGAGGAGGTGCACACTGTGGTGTTGAGGAGGAGCACACTGTGGTGGTGTTGAGGAGGTGCACACTGTGGTGTTGAGGAGGTGCACACTGTGGTGTTGAGGAGGTGCACACTGTGGTGTTGAGGAGGAGCACACTGCGGTGTTGAGGAGGTGCACACTGTGGTGTTGAGGGGGTGCACACTGTGGTGGTGTTGAGGAGGTGCACACTGTGGTGGTGTTGAGGAGGTGCACACTGTGGTGTTGAGGAGGTGCACACTGTGGTGTTGAGGAGGTGCACACTGTGGTGTTGAGGAGGAGCACACTGTGGTGGTGTTGAGGAGGTGCACACTGTGGTGTTGAGGAGGAGCACACTGCGGTCTTGAGGAGGTGCACGCTGTGGTGGTGTTGAGGAGGTGCACACTGTGGTGGTGTTGAGGAGGTGCACACTGTGGTGTTGAGGAGGTGCACACTGTGGTGTTGAGGAGGAACACACTGTGGTGGGGTTGAGGAGGTGCACACTGTGGTGTTGAGGAGGAGCACACTGTGGTGGTGTTGAGGAGGTGCACACTGTGGTGTTGAGGAGGTGCACACTGTGGTGTTGAGGAGGAGCACACTGTGGTGGTGTTGAGGAGGTGCACACTGTGGTGGTGTTGAGGAGGTGCACACTGTGGTGGTGTTGAGGAGGTGCACACTGTGGTGGTGTTGAGGAGGTGCACACTGTGGTGTTGAGGAGGGCACACTGTGGTGTTGAGGAGGAGCACACTGTGGTGTTGAGGAGGAGCACACTGTGGTGTTGAGGAGGAGCACACTGTGGTGGTGTTGAGGAGGTGCACACTGTGGTGGTGTTGAGGAGGTGCACACTGTGGTGGTGTTGAGGAGGTGCACACTGTGGTGTTGAGGAGGGCACACTGTGGTGTTGAGGAGGAGCACACTGTGGTGGGGTTGAGGAGGTGCACACTGTGGTGTTGAGGAGGAGCACACTGTGGTGGTGTTGAGGAGGTGCACACTGTGGTGGTGTTGAGGAGGTGCACACTGTGGTGTTGAGGAGGGCACACTGTGGTGTTGAGGAGGAGCACACTGTGGTGGGGTTGAGGAGGTGCACACTGTGGTGTTGAGGAGGAGCACACTGTGGTGGTGTTGAGGAGGTGCACACTGTGGTGTTGAGGAGGTGCACACTGTGGTGTTGAGGAGGAGCACACTGCGGTGTTGAGGAGGTGCGCACTGTGGTGGTGTTGAGGAGGAGCACACTGTGGTGGTGTTGAGGAGGAGCACACAGCGATGGTGTGAAGTCACACTGCACCGCTGTGCCACTCGCAAGTCTTCCCGGTGATACAAATCATTCTAAATCGTTGTTTATTATTTAATATGTATATTAGGTATAATACACCAACAGAGCTCGCATGATGGGCCGCACTGTGTGCGTGCGTGAGTGTGTGTGTGTGTGTGCATGTGCGTGTGTGTGTGTGTCGGGGTCAATGGCGATGGACAGGACTTGACATTTGACCCTGAAACTCTCAGGCTGACTGCAGCCCGAGATTTGTCTGGGAAGTCGGTCCGTCCTGGTTGTGTGTCAGACGACGAAGAGACAGTGTGTGTCGGTGTGTCATCTCTGTTTGTGTGTGTGTGTGTGGGCGTGTGACCTATTTCCACAGCCATGCAGAAGTAATACGTGTGCTACATGCATGTCAAAAGGCAGCCCCGCCCCCCCCCCCCCGAGGAATGACTACACACACCCACATGCACGCACACACACCAACACACACACATTCATGATAGTTAGGTTGAATTCTAGCCAAGATGAAGAAAGCTCCTTATTCACTCATGTCTTTGATCTCTCCCTCACTCCCCAGTATTCCCTCTCTCTCTCGCTCTCGCTCTCTCTCTCTCTCTCTCTCTCTCTCTCTCTCTCTCTCTCTCTCGTTCTCTCTATCTATCTATCTATCTATCTATCTATCTATCTATCTATCTCTCTTGCTAGTTCGCTCGCTCTCTCTCTCTCTCTCTCTCTCTCTCTCTCTCTCTCTCTCTCTCTATGTTCGCATACATTAACCAACTACTGTGTGCTGCATTCACTCTCTGTTCCACTGCCATGCAAAACACGGGGAGAAGAATGTGAACACACACACACACACACACAGACACACACACACGCACACGCACACACGCGCACACACACTGACACTTGAGACTCTTCTACCATAAATATAATGGGCAGAAAACCCTATTAGGACACCAGCTCTGTGGGGATGGTGAGAGTGCAGGATGGATGATGGTGGGGAGGATGATGGATGGGATCACAGAGGGATAGACGGGGACGCCTGGATGATGGAGGGAGGGAGGGATGATGCAGGGATGGCTAATGGCAGGGAGGGCGTGGCCCTTCGGAACCCGTACGGCACCGCGGAGCTGAGGCTATGCAAGGGCCGCGCTATGCTAGGGCCGCGCTATGCTATGCTAGGGCAACGCTATGCTATGCTAGGGCTGTGCTATGCTAGGGCCGCGCTATGCTAGGGCCGCGCTATGCTAGGGCTGCGCTATGCTAGGGCAGCGCTATGCTATGCTAGGGCAGCGCTATGCTATGCTAGGGCTGTGCTATGCTAGGGCCAAGCTATGCTAGGGCAACGCTATGCTATACTAGAGCCGCGCTATGCTAGGGCCGCGCTATGCTATGCTAGGGTCACGCTATGCTAGGGCAACGCTATGCTAGGGCAACGCTATGCTAGGGCAACGCTATGCTATGCTAGGGCTGTGCTATGCTAGGGCCACGCTATGCTAGGGCAACGCTATGCTAATGCTAGGGCTTTGCTATGCTAGGGCAACGCTATGCTGCCGCTGTGCTATGCTAGGCTCGAGGCTATGCTGGGCGCCGCGTTTTAACAGCCCAGCATCAGATGGCGTTATGCTGCTTATGAGGAGTTGGTGGTGGTGGTGGTGGTAGAGGGGCAGTCAATGAGCCGTGGCCAGTCTCTCTCGCTCTCTCCCTGTTCTGTGCTATGAAAATGCAGCTCATTGCCAAAGCAAACATGCGCGTACAATAAAGGCCACACTAAGTTTTTTGCGTGGTCTCCCTCGCTCTCCTGTCTGCCTCTGGTCCTCTGTGAGGGCTTCTTGTGTTATAGTTTCTTTGTTCCTTGTCACACATGTCCACACACACACACACACACACACACACACACCACACTGACTCCATTGTGGTAATTAGCCAGCTCTTGTATGGAGCTCTGCCCCCCCCCCCCCCCCCCCCCCCTTTGGCTAGGGTCATTCTGGGGTTAAAGAGCATGTGTGGGAGGCCTGTGTGTGTGTGTGTGTGTGTGTGTGTGTGTGTGTGTACACGCCCCTCTTCACATCGTGCTGCCACTCGGTGTTCCTCCCTCCATCACCCCCACCTCGTTGTCTCCCACCACACCACCCGCAACACCACCATTGGACTGTGTGTGTGTGTGTGTGAGTATGTGTGTGTGTGTGTGTGTGTGTGTGTGTGTGTGTGTGTGTGTGTGTCTGTGTCTGTGTCTGTGTGTGTGTGTGTGTGTGTGTGTGTGTGTGTGTGTGTGTGTGTGTGTGTCTGTGTGTGGTTTGACTGACAGCCCCAGCTCGGTAGGCTGACTGTGAGGCCAGAGAAGCAGCGCTTGCTGACTTGCACCCTGCGTGTGCCGACGGTACCAATGAGCCGACGGGAACCCCGGCCGCCATTGGGTGCATGAGGCCCCGCCCCCCCCCCCGTCCCCGGGCCAAGTCACACGCCCACGTCGGCGAAGCTCCGCCCCAAACCCAGACGCTGTGCTAGAAACACGCCCGCGATGCTGTACCGCTCAGCCCCCAGCCCTGACAGCAGCTTGTTGTCGCAGCGTTAACTATCGATCACCGGGGGCGATGGGGGAACATGTGGAAAAAATGACCACGGCTCCGACAGCCCGTTGGTTCTTCACCCCCCCCCCCCCCCCCCCCCCCCTGCGTCACGACCCAGCGCGTTCAATATTCCAAAACGTCAATGCGGCCTTGATGAGCGCGTGTCGCAGCTTCAACGTAACGGACCGAGACCCAACCCAGAGTGGGAGGTTCGGTGTCGGCTGGACGAGGGTTCTGTGTTCTGGTGGCGCCCATGTGGTCGGCGTGCTGCGGCTGTCGGCGTGTTAATCGGCGGTTGATTACAACAAGGGGGCTCTGCGTGGTTCCAGGAGGATGAATGAATGCACACTCGCGGGATCCATCTTGAATGATTAAAAAGGCTGATATTTAGGTCAGTGTGCCAGAGTGTGTTTGCGCCGATTATGCAGCCTTTGTGCTGGTGGGCCCGGGCAGCAGGGGGGGGGGGGGGGGGGGGGCGCGGGCTCCGCCGGGTTCGCTGATGGTCGGCCCGACAGCCGCCAGGGCGCTCGCCGCCCGACCGCCACGGAGGGGTTTGAGCCTGGGGCTCTGAGGCCTTATCCCTGTGACGCGCGTGTGTGTGTGTGTCTGTGTGTGTGTGTGTGTGTGTTGTGTGCGCGTGTGTGTGTGTGTCTGTGTGTGTGTGTGTGTGTGTGTGTGTGTGTGTGTGTGTGGGTCTGTGTGTGTGTGTGTGTGTGTATGTGTGTGTGTGTGTGTATGTGTGTGTGTGTGTGTCTGTGTATGTGTCTGTGTGTGTGTGTCTGTGTGTCCGTGTATGTGCCTGTGTTGTGCGTCTGTGTGTGTGTGTGTGTGTGTATGTCCGCGTGTGTGTGTTTCCGTGTGTGTGTGTGTCTGTATGTCTGTGTGTGTGTGTGTGTGTGTGTGCCTGTGTGTGTGTGTGTGCCTGCGTGTGTGTGTGTGGGTATGTGTGTGTGTGTGTGTGTGTCTGTGTGTGTGTGTGTGTGTGTGTCTGGGTATGTGTATGTGTGTGTGTGTGTGTGTTTGCCTGTGTGTGAGTGTGTGTGTGAACGGCGGGAACAGGATGCAGAGAGCGGTTCCAGTTCCTGGCTCGCTCCTGAGCAGCAGGTTCCCGGGAGAAGAACGAACAGGCGCGGTGCTGTGACAGACAAAACTGTTCTGTTCTGTTCTGTTCTGTTCTGTTCTGTTCTGTTCTGGGCCGGGCTGGGCACCGGGCACCCAGTTGTCTCTGTGTTCTGCTGTGACCCAGTGGGCCTGCAGGGGGGCCCGGTCACGGCCCCCCTCTTGGGGCTCTGCTTTGACTCCCCTTCTGTTATTGACGTGTTTGTTTGTTTTTTTACTGAAGGCAGGCTGCGTCTCCGGCGGTCGCCAAAAACCGCCAAAATCTGAAGGGGGGGGGGGAGAAAAAAAAAAAATGCTGTGCGCAGGAAATGACATGAATTGATTGTAGAAGAAGACGACATCACTGCACCCCCCCAGTGCCTACGCTGTCCTCGCAGTTATCTTGACAGAAAGCAGCCCGCTGACCCCCTTGGCCTTTCAGTTCCTGTGTTGTTGGGGCTCCAGGGCGAGAGCAGTGAGTTATGGGAACCTAGTGGACTTCACCTTCCACCAAACACAGCGTTCAGGGGGCCGTCTCCGTTGCAGGGGAGATGGTGCGAAATCCCGAATGAATGAAGTCGCCGTAATCTGGGCCATTGTCTGCGACGTAATGTATGTATGTGTGAGCGCGGTGTTGACACGAAAGCATGTAATCAGGTTGACACGTGCGACTCCTTTCTGTTGTTGTTGGTCTATTGTTTTCCTTCAGTCTCTGCCTCTTTCATCGCTCGCCTGTTCTCGCTCTGAACACTTGACGGGGGCCTCACGCACACACACACACACACACACCATGTGCACACACACACACACACACACCATGCACACGCACACACACACACACACACACACACACACACACACACACACACACACACACACACACACACACACACACACACACACACACATACACACACACACACACACACGCACACACAGACACCATACGCACGCACACACACACACACACACACCATGCGCACGCACACACACACACACACACACACACAGACACCATACGCACGCACACACACACACACACACACACCATGCGCATGCACACACACACACCATGCGCACACACACACACACACACACACTGTGCCACTGCACTACAGTGAACCGGTCCAGTTGAGTTGCGCTGGTGCCTTTCCAAGCTGTGTACCCCAGCGTCCTCTCCCCTCCCCTGGCCCCCAAACACACACAACAGCTGGGCAGGACCTGCCCTGTCCCCGGGGGGGCTTTTAACCTCCGATCCCCCCCCCCCCCCCCCCCCCCCCCTCCGTGTCGCGCGCAAACAAGGCGCTAGCGTTAGCCGCTAGGGACGCGTCTCGCGGTCCCACCAGGATTAGCCCGCTGCAGCGCCCCGCGGCGCTGGGCCATGGAGAGATGGTCACGGTGGATGAAGGGGGCGACGCGCTTAGCGGCTAACGGGCCACCGCTACGCCATTCAGCCGTCGTTAGCCGTGTGGGCGCGGCCGCCCGCCCGCCCGGCTAACGACGGCTTCATCCGTGACCCCCCGATATGAGACGCCACCTTGGGGGGTCACGGCCTCCGCGGGCTCGTACGTTTCCTGGTGTCGTTTTTTGCGTTGCGGAGTCTTCATCGATTTCCTCAGGTTTGTGTGGAGATGGATGTGTGACAGAAGATGGATGTGTGACAGAATCGGGCGATCACGCACTTGCTTTAGAGTAGACTGTTCACTGAAAACAGTCTACTGAAAAAGTGTCTGCTAAATACCCTAAATGTAAATAACAGGGACTGCAGTCTGCAGGAGCCTGAGATTTCTGAGTGGGGCTCTGAAATGTATTCTGATTCTGTGAGTACCGCTATTCTGTACAAAAACTATTCAATTTCTTCGGTGTGGATTAACATTGAGGTCCACGTTCTGCAGTGTTCTGCCGCTGTGTTTTTTATGTGAAAGTGGATGATCCGAACAGAGCTCATGTAAACCAACTTTAGGGAAATACACCTTAGAGCACTCTGTAGAATGGTACCATAGTGTTATGGCTAAAAATTAGTTCACCCCCCCCTCCCTAATAAATAACATTAATTAATTCTGAATATAAACTATATAAACATAGACATAGACCATCATCATCCAGGGTCTTATTTGAAGGCCAATATGCTTATTTTACAAATTTTGTTTTATATTCCGAAGACTTTCATGCCTTCGACCAAACCCTCTGATCTTTTACCTGCTATTTTACCAATTTGCAATGCATACTCACAGTGCCCGGGTTCACACACAGAGGTGAAACTGAATACTAATGGCTCGACTCAAAGCTGTTTTAGCAGCAGACCACCAGCACCCAGCCTACCCAGGTCAAAGGTCACCCCCACCGACCCCCCCCCCCGTGACCCCGCGAAGCGAATGGAAACTTGATATTTACACACGCCGTTAAATGGTGTTTATGTCCGTCCCCCCCCCCCCCCCCCCCGAACAACTTCCTTGACTTCCTGTGCTAAAGGCGATCCACTCTGACGCGTTGTCTTCACTACATTGCTCCTCTTGTCTTTTGCGAGAAGGAAAACAAACGGAGAGCCTGGGAGATATCACCCCATCCATCCCTGATTCCACAGACCCGTTAGGGTGGAGGCTACTGTCGGTGGAAAAGTCTTGCACGCCATCACACAGGAAGTGTTGTTGGCGCGGCAGGAAGTGTCTGTGGGGGCAGACAAAAGCATACACCTTTTAAACTCCACCGTTTCTTTTTGGGTTTTTTTTGTCTCAATGCGAGTTCCCAGTAAGTACATTACTGGTCATTTGTAGTTGGGTGAATGTTATATTCAGTCACGGGCCTTGGGGTCTTGTCCAGCCGCAGCTTCTCTCTGGCTCTGCAGTATTATGCAGTCCTTCCAAAAAAATGCGAAAAAAAAAGAGTTTTTTTGTGATTGTTGCGGGCAAAAATCCTTGATTATGAGGCACATTTTCTTAAAAAATGCGATGGAATATGCGGGATATTTGCAAAAGTTGCGGGAACTTGCAAAAATTAATAATGAAAAAATGAATAACAAATAAACAGTGAAACACTCTGTTCTCACTAGGCTACTACCTTAATATAAAGTCATTTCATCTTGTTTTATTTCAGACCTTAATAAACACATGGCTCAAACTTACAAAACGTCGATGAGAAAACAGGTAGCTTTCCGATGACGTCACTTCATAACATTCCCAAGGCAACAGGAGGAAAACGGCTGCTCTTGTGTGAAGTAAACGCAAACATTTTTCAACTTCTTGTGAAGATATATGTGACTTTTTGCAACGGAAATGCGGGGATTATGGAATCATGCAAGCCCCGCATATTTTTGCACATTTTGCGTGAAAATCGGCGATTTATGTGGCGAAAGTGAAAAAATTCGGGGATTTATGCGGCGTCTTTGAAAAAATGCGGCCCCCGCATAAATGTGCGAACTTTGGCCGATTTTGCGTTAAATCACGCGATCGCATAATCGCGTTTTTCTGGAGGGACTGTCTAACCAGTATCTTCATCAGGTTACAAAAACCCTATTTAAGTGTATTATGTCTTTTCTAACAGACATCCAAAAAAATTCTGTGCAATTATTACAAAACCGTAATATAATCACAGATAGGTGTTTCCTTGATACATTATTCAAATGTGGATGAATAAAAAAAACAACAACTTACAACTTAACCTAGTTTGAGTCTGTTAGCCACAGCATCGGATTCTGTTTGACACACCAATGTAGTGTCAACGGCGGTTACACAGAATGACAATGAGGGAATTATACACTAGGCTTATTGTGTGTCGTCTGACGCAGAGGTCTATGGCAAAAATATGAAACACCAGCAGAAATGTCTCTCTCTCTCTGTCGCGCTGTGTCTCTCTCCCTCTCCTTCTGTTTCTGTCTATCTCTCTCCCCCTCTGTGTGTGTGTGCCTTTCTCTCTCTCTCTCTCTCTCTGTCTATCTACCCTCAATCAGCCCCACTGTGACAGTCTCATCCGCAGCAGCCAATCACACACAGCCTCTTTGTCTGCGCTTAGCAGCGGTTGGTCGAACGTCCTTCCTGTTCCCGCTAAGACTTCCTGATTACCCCCTGGGGCAGTTATTCCAATCAGATCGACCAGGTGTCCCTCTATTTAGCCACACACACGCACACACACACACCCCAGAAATGCAAATGAGAGGCTAAACGGCACACAAACACACAGACACAGTGTCTGTCCGTTACCAAAAAAAAACCGACAACCTGCTTAACATGCATGCAAACACACACATGGTACCACACACAACCCCAAAAACACACAAAACAACCCCCCAAGAGACAGATCTCCATACTTGTGATCGATGACTGTTGGTTTTGTCTTACTGTTCCTCCCCCCAACAGTGTGTGTGTGCGTGTGCGTGTGCGTGCGTGCCAAGGCATATACATGTATTCCTTTTTTTAATATGTGCACAATTGAGTTTGCAGTGTTATGGTGCCCGTGTTCCCTCTTCCATACATTCTGTTCATGCAAGTCTGTGTGCGCATGTAAGCATTTATGCAAATCTCCCAGCCGTCTCCACCACTTGTTTCAATATTATCCTAAGATGTGACCCTAGAGCTGTGGGAATACAGAAGCCTACATGGCATGAGACACTGAAAGCAATGCTATGGAAACTTTTTCCGTTTGGAATTCAGTGTTTACCCGGTTCATTAGCAGCAATATAAGATACACGACACAGCCACAACACAGAGAATGTGCTGTTTCCCGATGGCTGGCCTACTGGTTAGGGCTTCGGACTTGTAACCGGAGGGTTGCCGGTTCGAATCCCGACCAGTACGAACGGCTGAAGTGCCTGTGAGCAAGGCACCTAACCCCTCACTGCTCCCCCGAGCGCTCACTGCTCTGGCAGCTCACTGCCTCGGGATTAGTGTGCTTCACCTCACTGTGTGCCTCACCATAACTGTGTGCTGAGTGTATTTCCACTAATTCACGATTGGGTTAAATGCAGAGACCAAATTTCCCTCATGGGATCAAAAGAGTCATTCTTCTTCTTCTGAAGAAGAAGAAGGTTTTTAAGTGTTTGCTCAAGATGTGGACGGTTGGGTGTTGCCCCTCTCTCTATCTCTACATATATATATATGTGTTGTCTGATTTGTTGATGTCAACATGTGTTGCCAACACCATTGGCACTGTGTGAGTAGAAGATGTGAGATCTCCACACACCACTCCCTCTCCTACTCGCTTGAACAGTCAGGTACCCACCGGCTCCCACTGCCTGGGCCAGCTTCACCCCCTGGAGAGACCAACACATGCCGCCTCCATCATGTCTCCTCCCTCTCCCTCACGTCCTCTCCTTCTGCTGCTCCTCCTCTCTTCCCTCCTTCTCTGTCTGTCTGTCTCTCTGTCTGCCTGCCTGTCTGTCTGTCTCTGACTCTGTGTCCCCTGTTTCTCTCTCTCTGACGGTCTTGCATTGTCTGTCTCTCTATTTCTTTCTGCTTCTGTCTCTCTCACTCTCTGCCTCTTTCTCTCTTCCTCTCTGTCTCTCTCTCTCCCTCTCTGTCTCTTACTCTCTCTCTCTCCCTCTCTCCCTCTCTGTCTCTTACTCTCTGTCTCTCTCTCTCTCCCACTCTGTCTCTTACTCTCTCTCTCCGTCTCTGTCTCCATCCTCCACAGTGTTGGTGTGGCATTTCCACCCCGTCTTTATGTCTTTGTGTGAGACACAATGGCACTGACTGGAGCCCTGGGCAACACAACCCCCAGTACCCTGCTTTATTAACAAGACACGCACACACACACACACACACACACACACACACATTGTGAGTAGTTCAGTCGGGCAAAGGTTGTGGACATCATTTCTAAGGGGGCCCAGTAGAACTGTTCTGTGGGGTTCTGGGGTGCACGGGTCAGTGTGCTGACGAGGCGTTCGCTGGCAGGACCAAGCCTGGGTGCGGGCCGGCGGTGCCACAGGTCCGGCCGGCGGCCCGGCCCGTCTAGCCGGGGGAGCGTGGAGAACACGGGCCCGCGTGGGAAAGTCAAAACGTCGGTTTAATAAGTGTTTGCTCAAGATGTGGACGGTTGGGTGTTGCCCCTCTCTCTCTATCTCTCCATCTCTGTCTCTTCATCTCTATCTCTCCATCGCTGTGTGTGTGTGTGTGTGTGAGGGTGTGTGTGTTTGTGTAGTGTGTGCGTCTGTGTGTGTGTGTGTGTGTGTGTGTATGTGTGTGTGTGTGAGGGTGTGTGTGTTTGTGTAGTGTGTGCATCTGTGTGTGTGTGTGTGTGTGTCTGTGAGTGTGTGTCTGTGTCTGTGAGTGTGTGTGTGTGTGTTTAACGTGTGTTCACCTGGTTTAACAGGTTGGCGTGCTCAGCCCTCATCACACGGCGTTACAACATGAGCAGCAGCTGAGTTCTCCTCGCCAGGGCGGCGGCGCTGCAGGGCTCAGCGATGCACGCCGCCGTGCATCAACGCTGTTAGTTGAAATGTCGGCCCCTTAGAAATCACACCGCCGCCCGTCAGAGCGGACTGTGAAGGCTGGGTTATGCTTCGTTTATGCTTCCGCGTCGATGCGACGCTGGGGGGCTGCGGACCCTTTACGGACCCTTTACGGACCCTTTATGTCCTCGACTTGCACCTCCCCAAATCCTAGACGCGTGTCGAGGCGACACAACTCCAACACAGCGGCTTTGGCTGTGATTGGTCCGCGAACTACATTGGCTGTAGATCACTTTTCCGGTTTCCACTCGTAAACACCGCCACGGCATAAACAGCCTTGATAAATGCTTCGACTGATTGGGGACAACATATATATATATAACTTTTGCCTTCGTTTCTGTAAACTTATTTTTTTAACTCGCTAGTAATCCGTATGTAATGACCAGAATGGTCATTCTGGTCCCTCTACCGGTGTGGCATTGAATTGCATTTCGACACGTAAACCCCACGCAGAACCATCACGGGCTCCTGACTGCGTCCGAGCAACGGCGTGGCCATTGCGGTGATCACGATGCAATCCCTACGCAGAAGCATAAACCAGCCTTTACAGTCTCACTTTCTAGTTGCCTGCCCTGGCCTCTGTTTGAGACCATTTAGATTGACTTCAGAGCGACCAATCAGGGCCTGGGCTTCCCTGATTGGGGAAGCCATCTTGCCTTGTCAATCAACAGATGTGTGAAATGCAATACTTTGCAATGGCGTAGGAACGGGGGGTGGGGGGGGGCGTGGAGCGTGGAACGTGTGGGCGGATGGTTTAGTTTCAGAATCTTGTGCGTCTTTTCTTGCTTTACAACTCTTGAATGTTGCCCACGGCGGCTGTGGGCTGAACGTGTATGAACACAGGGCTGTAAATCACACGCGGCCGGCCGCCGCCGCCACCACACCTCGCGCTGAACGAACGCCGAGCTCGACGGCTAGCTCTGAAACGACAAAACAAAATGGCGGTGGAGGAGAAGCCCGCCACCTCTCGCCATTTGTCGAGAGCGAGGGGGGCGGGGTGATGGAAGGAGGCGGCCGGTCTGGAGGTGCGTTGCAGCAGCAGCAGCAGCGTGAAGGTCGGAGGTCGCGATGATACGGTGTCAGATGAGGCAGGGTGGGGCGGAGACGCACACGCGCACACACACACGCGCGCGCTGGTGTCGGGGATGCACGCCCTACCCTGCAGGGGCTCCACCCATAATCTGTGTGTGAGTGTGTGCGTGCTCAGTTAAGCACGCCTAATGGGTGTTTCTTAGACAATGGAGTCATTAGCACATTAGTCCTGCTGTGTGTGTGTGTGTGTCTTGCATGTCAGCGCATGTGACTAACTAACGATGTATCGGCGCCTGCCAGACACATTACCGCAGGCTTGTGTGTGTGTGTGTGTGCGCATGCTTTATAATCCGTATCCATATTCATCGTTGCTGGCGCACCATATGGTGCAGGGTTAGAATTCAGGAAGAAAGGGAGTGCTGGGTGGTAGGATATTGTACTGGTGGCCCACGCCATAGCCATTACAACAACACATCCATGGGTCTCCACATCATGACCGCATCACAGCAGAGTGGATGGCTGCTCAAGAGGAGTCGAGGACGTCTTTATTGGAGTCACCCGGTGTGTTCTCCTTTACTCCCCAACGGCCACTGAAAGGATGCAAAGGTGCACCCTGCATCCACGACGGGCCCAACCCCCGGGGCCTCGAACCCGCCGCACTGAATGACCCGGGGACCTCATGCTACAATGTTGTGATGCTGTAGCTATTGTGGTTATGATGTGACACATTGTTTTGGTCCTATTCTACCTTTTTTGCGTGGTGTGTGTGTTGTGGTTAGGAGTTCTGCAGGTCCTCCCACATTGCGTCCACACAGTGGGACGCAGATTGACTCTACAGGTGAATGCCCCTGTTAGTGCACTCTGTCCGGCTGCGCAATGCGTTTGCTTCTCTTTTTTGCGTCTCTCTCTGGCTTTGAGGTCAAACGAACGAGGTGGATTCCGGCGGGGCCGCGGCATGTCCCTTACGTAATGTATATTTAGCTAGCATGCCTTCCCTGCCTTGTAATCCTCCTGTGCCTTTCTCAGGATGCACACCAGAGCACCAGCAGGCCCACATACCGCCACGAGCAATGTTGTAAAAACCAGAGTGGCTCCCACTCATCGCTGGGGAATGCTGCCCTGTCAGAGTCCCGAGGCTGTGATTGGCTGTCGCAGCACGGCAGGTGTTGCCCCGGATCCACACGGTGTCCAGACCGAGCCCAGCGTCTCATCCTCATGTTTGACCTGTATCACATCATGTGACCTACCCCAGCCTCCTCATGTTTGACCTGTATCACATCATGTGACCTACCCCAGCCTCCTCATGTTTGACCTGTATCATCACATCATGTGACCTACCCCAGCCTCCTCATGTTTGACCTGTATCACATCATGTGACCTACCCCAGCCTCCTCATGTTTGACCTGTATCATCACATCATGTGACCTACCCCAGCCTCCTCATGTTTGACCTGTATCACATCATGTGACCTACCCCAGCCTCCTCATGTTTGACCTGTATCACATCATGTGACCTACCCCAGCCTCCTCATGTTTGACCTGTATCACATCATGTGACCTACCCCAGCCTCCTCATGTTTGACCTGTATCACATCATGTGACCTACCCCAGCCTCTTCATGTTTGACCTGTATCACATCATGTGACCTACCCCAGCCTCCTCATGTTTGACCTGTATCACGTCATGTGACCTACCCCAGCCTCCTCATGTTTGACCTGTATCACATCATGTGACCTACCCCAGCCTCTTCATGTTTGACCTGTATCATCACATCATGTGACCTACCCCAGCCTCCTCATGTTTGACCTGTATCACATCATGTGACCTACCCCAGCCTCCTCATGTTTGACCTGTATCATCACATCATGTGACCTACCCCAGCCTCCTCATGTTTGACCTGTATCACATCATGTGACCTACCCCAGCCTCCTCATGTTTGACCTGTATCATCACATCATGTGACCTACCCCAGCCTCCTCATGTTTGACCTGTATCATCACATCATGTGACCTACCCCAGCCTCTTCATGTTTGACCTGTATCATCACATCATGTGACCTACCCCAGCCTCCTCATGTTTGACCTGTATCACATCATGTGACCTACCCCAGCCTCCTCATGTTTGACCTGTATCACATCATGTGACCTACCCCAGCCTCCTCATGTTTGACCTGTATCACATCATGTGACCTACCCCAGCCTCTTCATGTTTGACCTGTATCATCACATCATGTGACCTACCCCAGCCTCCTCATGTTTGACCTGTATCATCACATCATGTGACCTACCCCAGCCTCCTCATGTTTGACCTGTATCACATCATGTGACCTACCCCAGCCTCCTCATGTTTGACCTGTATCACATCATGTGACCTACCCCAGCCTCCTCATGTTTGACCTGTATCACATCATGTGACCTACCCCAGCCTCCTCATGTTTGACCTGTATCATCACATCATGTGACCTACCCCAGCCTCCTCATGTTTGACCTGTATCACATCATGTGACCTACCCCAGCCTCCTCATGTTTGACCTGTATCACATCATGTGACCTACCCCAGCCTCCTCATGTTTGACCTGTATCACATCATGTGACCTACCCCAGCCTCCTCATGTTTGACCTGTATCATCACATCATGTGACCTACCCCAGCCTCCTCATGTTTGACCTGTATCACATCATGTGACCTACCCCAGCCTCCTCATGTTTGACCTGTATCATCACATCATGTGGCCTACCCCAGCCTCCTCATGTTTGACCTGTATCACATCATGTGACCTACCCCAGCCTCCTCATGTTTGACCTGTATCATCACATCATGTGACCTACCCCAGCCTCCTCATGTTTGACCTGTATCACATCATGTGGCCTACCCCAGCCTCCTCATGTTTGACCTGTATCACATCATGTGACCTACCCCAGCCTCTTCATGTTTGACCTGTATCATCACATCATGTGACCTACCCCAGCCTCCTCATGTTTGACCTGTATCACATCATGTGACCTACCCCAGCCTCCTCATGTTTGACCTGTATCATCACATCATGTGACCTACCCCAGCCTCCTCATGTTTGACCTGTATCACATCATGTGGCCTACCCCAGCCTCCTCACGTTTGACCTGTATCACATCATGTGACCTACCCCAGCCTCTTCATGTTTGACCTGTATCATCACATCATGTGACCTACCCCAGCCTCCTCATGTTTGACCTGTATCATCACATCATGTGACCTACCCCAGCCTCTTCATGTTTGACCTGTATCACATCATGTGACCTACCCCAGCCTCTTCATGTTTGACCTGTATCACATCATGTGGCCTACCCCAGCCTCCTCATGTTTGACCTGTATCATCACATCATGTGACCTACCCCAGCCTCCTCATGTTTGACCTGTATCATCACATCATGTGACCTACCCCAGCCTCTTCATGTTTGACCTGTATCACATAGGGCTGGGTGGAAAAGATCGATCTGCCGATTTTAAATCGATTCTCCTTTTAATTCCCACAGATCGATTCGTACGTCCAAAGATCGATTTTATATATATATAAATATATATTTATGTGTGTGTGTTTAATTGTTTTTTCCGCGGTGACCTTCAACCTCACGCGTGACTTCGCGCAGATACTTCCGTGTGCGAGATCAAAACATAACAACATGGCGTCAAGCGGTAGCGTTGACGATAGCCGAACTCCAGATTTGAAAAGGCCAGCGTCGTTCAAAGCGGATATCTGGAACTATTTCGGGTTCCGACTCCGAAACGACAAAGATAAGGAGCTTGACAAAAGCAAAGCAGTTTGCAGGACATGCCAGATGGAGGAGAAGTATAGTGGAAATACGACTAACCTCAGGAACCACATGCAGCGACACCACGAAGATATCGTGTATACAAATAACTACAATAGATTGGAAGCACTGGTGATAGTGGTTTGTCAGTGATGCAGCTTTCAACACTGAAAAAAATAAAAGTTCATATTCAACAGCAACAGCTTTTGGGTGAATTCTTAATGCCATATTTTTAATAATGCACCTGGGTTACTGTCCCAATACCAATTCAAACTGGTGTTGGATCGGATCGGATCGAATCGAATCAAATCGAAACAATCGATTCTGAATCTTAAGAATCGGAATCGAATCGATTCTTGAAATTTGAATCGATACCCAGCCCTAGTATCACATCATGTGACCTACCCCAGCCTCCTCATGTTTGACCTGTATCACATCATGTGACCTACCCCAGCCTCTTCATGTTTGACCTGTATCATCACATCATGTGACCTACCCCAGCCTCCTCATGTTTGACCTGTATCACATCATGTGACCTACCCCAGCCTCTTCATGTTTGACCTGTATCATCACATCATGTGACCTACCCCAGCCTCTTCATGTTTGACCTGTATCACATCATGTGACCTACCCCAGCCTCCTCATGTTTGACCTGTATCATCACATCATGTGACCTACCCCAGCCTCTTCATGTTTCACCTGCATCACATCATGTGACCTACCCCAGCCTCCTCATGTTTGACCTGTATCATCACATCATGTGACCTACCCCAGCCTCCTCATGTTTGACCTGTATCATCACATCATGTGACCTACCCCAGCCTCCTCATGTTTGACCTGTATCACATCATGTGACCTACCCCAGCCTCTTCATGTTTGACCTGTATCATCACATCATGTGACCTACCCCAGCCTCCTCATGTTTGACCTGTATCATCACATCATGTGACCTACCCCAGCCTCTTCATGTTTGACCTGTATCATCACATCATGTGACCTACCCCAGCCTCCTCATGTTTGACCTGTATCACATCATGTGACCTACCCCAGCCTCCTCATGTTTGACCTGTATCATCACATCATGTGACCTACCCCAGCCTCTTCATGTTTGACCTGTATCACATCATGTGACCTACCCCAGCCTCCTCATGTTTGACCTGTATCATCACATCATGTGACCTACCCCAGCCTCCTCATGTTTGACCTGTATCATCACATCATGTGACCTACCCCAGCCTCCTCATGTTTGACCTGTATCACATTATGTGACCTACCCCAGCCTCTTCATGTTTGACCTGTATCATCACATCATGTGACCTACCCCAGCCTCTTCATGTTTGACCTGTATCACATCATGTGACCTACCCCAGCCTCCTCATGTTTGACCTGTATCATCACATCATGTGACCTACCCCAGCCTCCTCATGTTTGACCTGTATCACATCATGTGACCTACCCCAGCCTCCTCATGTTTGACCTGTATCACATCATGTGACCTACCCCAGCCTCCTCATGTTTGACCTGTATCA
>JAXIVH010000737.1:0-7500 GCA_036785325.1 Urophycis tenuis | reverse complement strand
ACGCACGCTGTATACACACAACCACACAGACACACACACTGTATACACACAAATATTCACACACTGTGCGCACACACATACTTACACGCAAGCACACACACACAAAGTCGCAAACACACACTCTATACTCACAAACACCCACACACTATATGCACACAAACACACTGTATACACACAAAGACACACTGACTGTACACACACAACACACTGTATACACACACACACACACACACAAAAATTATGGGTGAAATCCCTTTATGGGAGGATGGGCAACACTGTACCCTTGTGTGCGTGCGTGTGTGTGTGTGTGACATCCAGTCTGCTGTCAATCAAACGTCAGCTCTAATGAGCTCTCTCTCTGTATCTCTCGCTGTCTCTCTCTCCCCCCCCCCCCTCTCTCTCTCTCTCTCTCCCCCCTCTCTCTCTCTCTCTCTCTCTCTCTCTCTCTCTCTCTCTACACCACGCTCGGTTTGACATGAGTCTGCTGTCAAGGAAAAGATAAGCTCTTTTGCTGCCATTGCGGTTTATTGGATGTCAGTTGTGTGTCTGTTGACATATGTGTGTGTGTATGTATGTATGTATGTGTGTGTGTGTGTGTCTGTGTGTGTGTGTGTGTACCACTGTGCAGTCACCTGACCAGGTGTTGTCTTGTTTTTCAGACGCCTTTGTGAACAGCCAGGAGTGGACCCTGAGCCGAACCGTACCGGAACTCAAAGTGGTGAGCGCTCATCCCAGTACACACACACACACTCACATAACACACACACTCACATAACACACACACACACACACACTCATATAACACACACACACACACACACACACACACACACACACACACACACACACACACACACACACACACACACATAACACACACACACACACATAACACACACACACACACACACACATAACACACACACACACATACACACACACACACACACAAACACAACACACACACACACACACTCACATAACACACACACACACACACACATAACACACACACACACATACACACACACACACACAAACACATAACACACACACACACACACACACACTCACATAACACACACACACACACACACACACACACACACACTAACAAATGCTCTCACACTCAAGGACCGACGCAGAAGCAACTTGTTTGGATATGGGATGTTCTGTGCCCAGATGCAGAAGACACAATATGATTATTTAGTTATTATTTACACTCCACCCCCAAGGGGTCAGGTCATGTTTTTAACCCCTGATTGTGTGGATTCTGCTGCCCCAGGGGATTGTGGGTAACCTGGCCAGTGGCAAGTCAGCGCTGGTGCACAGATATCTGACGGGCACCTACGTCCAGGAGGAGTCGCCTGAGGGTGAGACTGGCTGTCTGTGTCTCTGGTGTCTCGCCTGTCTGTCTGTCACGTCTGTTCTTTTGGTGTGTCTGTGACGTGTCAATTTCCATGTATGATTCTCGTCTGTCTGTCTGTCTGTCTCTCTGTCTCTATGTTTTCAAATATGTGTCTCGCTCTCCTTTTTCATTTTTTTCACTGACAGTCTGTCTGTCCTTCTGTCATGTCCGTCTCTCCGCAGTCCTTTCAATCGTTTCAGTCAATTCGTTGGTTCTCTGTCCTCTTCACGTCTCTCCTTCACACTTTCTCTGCGTGTTCACTCTCTCCTTGTTTTATACCCCTCCTCCCCCCCCCTCCCTCCCCCCCCCTCCCTCCTCCCATCCTGTGACATGAGGATCTCCCACACATACTAATGAATGGGTGCAGGAATCCTTCCAGCGTGGCCTGCAGCCAGCTCCACTCAGATTAGCATAAACACAAGTAGATTACACCCAGAACCCAAAAGGCGGGCCTCAAAGGCCCTCAAACGAACGGAACCGTGGGTCCGGTACAGGGGGGCTGACTGACTGCCTCCTTTGAGCTGACGCTAACGGACCTCTCCCCCCCGCCACCAACACGCCCCCTGCAGCCATTCAACCCGGCCCCCCCCACGCTGGCCCCGCCCCCCAGGGGCCGCGACCCAACTCTCCATCCCCGGGGGCGTCCGGAACAACAAACGACCCACTTAGTTAAAAAAAATAAATAAATAAATCACTCAAAATGTCCGCCAGGAACCCGAGCAAGTGCTGTTAGGGAGGGAGGGAGGGAGGGAGGAGGAGGACAGCCCTCCCGGGGGGTTTCGAAGACCGCTCCACGCAGGTGCTCCCCCGGAGAGAGCCGGTCTGCGGCGTCCGAACCCGGGTCCGGTCCAGGTCCGAGGGAGAGGACTAAGAGAGGCCACGCCCCCCGGCTTACCTAAACCGGACGCAGGTTCCCCCTTAAGGCCGCGTTTAGACCCGGAAGTTTTTCCTCTGAGGTTGGTGGATTTATGTCACGCGAAAGCTTCTCCCCCCTCCCCCGCCCTCCCCCTTTCTCTCCTCGGATAACAGATCTCACCCCTCTGCTGCGGCACTTAGTTGGCACGCCCGAGGAAAACTCGCACACATTTCCTCATCCAATATTAAAGTGCTCAGGGAACTCTCTCTCTCTCTCTCTCTCTCTCTCTCTCTCTCTCTCTCTCTCTCTCGTGCTCTGTCGCTCTCTTTTTTTCTCCCTCTCTCTTTCTCTCTCCTCTCTCACCATCTCTCTCTCTCTTTCTCTCTCCTCTCTCACCATCTCTCTCTCCATCTCTCTCACACACTCTCCCTCTCTGTATCTCCCCCCCCTCTCTTTCTCCCTCTCTCTCACTCTCTTTCTCTCGTGCTCTGTCGCTCTCTTTTTTTTTGTTTCTCTCTCTCCTCTCTCACCATCTCTCTCTCCATCTCTCTCACACATTCTCCCTCTCTGTATCTCCCCCCCCCTCTCTCCCTCTCTCTCACTCTCTCTTTCTCTCGTGCTCTGTCGCTCTCTTTTTTTTTTCTCCCTCTCTTTCTCTCTCTCCTCTCTCACCATCTCTCTCTCCATCTCTCTCACACACTCTCCCTCTCTGTATCTCTCCCCCCCCCCCCCCCCCCCCCCCCCTCTCTCTCTCTCTCTCTCTCTCTCTCTCTCTCCCCCTAGCTAACTCCCACGCATACAGAGTGGCCCACTCCTCAGCCACACAGAGACCTACTGGCCCAGAAGCTCTGCCATCCCATAATGTATTTATCTCCTGTCCTCTGGTGGAGCACAGGGCCCAAGAGCACTCACTGGCTCTGCAAGCTTGTCCCTCCAAGAAACACTTTTGATCTGTTTACTAGGGATGTTATACACGGATTGATCCGTGATTCTACAGTAGAGTCATATGATCTGTTCCACTGAGGACGTGGTGCGATTTCACCAGAGCTGGCCAGTGTCATGAGGAGTTGATTTAGGCAAACTAATCATCGTTGTCAAAAAAATGACTCTGGCCGTCGTTTAAGGAGGTGCTATGCATGCTCTGTGAAAGGGACCAATGTAATCACGGTGAGAAACAGAGTCTATATTAGACCCTAGCATGCCAACGGTGTCCCTTCATGGTGCGATGGGTGTTGGTGTTTTATTTATGGCCTGTTGTGCTAAAAGGGAGACAGACCCTGTTCAGCAGGAGCACTGCTGCCCAGGAGCTTTTAAAGTCTTTTTTAGAACGACCGCGGCGTTCGCGGCCGGACATCACTGGACCCCTCGTGTTTAACGGAGAATTTGCCCCACGACAAACAAAAATCGATACGACGTTGGCCGACACGTCCGGACACACGCAAACAGACCCGGGGGGTTCACGCTGATACAACGTGATAACGTGGGGTTTACCTTGAAAGGACATCGCCGCATCATTTTAATTCCTAAACAATAACTTCTGGCATCATCCAAGTGTTGACCGTCATTCTCCCCCCCGCTCACAGTCGCTCACAGCGACTCACAGAGCGCTCTCTTGGTTGGTGTTTGGCAGAATTCATCCAGATGAAATTGACTGGTGTAAATATTTATATTGAGCATCTTTTTTTAGGCAACCTTTAGACAGAGCGAGTACACAACACCTCGGGCCTTGTGTACACTCAAAGCAACCACAACATCATCACTTTACAGATGTTCCCGGGAAAAGGGCAAAGGTGAATGTTTTGCGCATTGTCGCGGTGGATACTACGGACCAAAGAAAGACCTGTAATCCAGATGACACATCCATACCCGCCGAGTGTATCAAACAACCTGTCAAATTTTAAGATGACCAGATGTTTTCAGGCCGTCTTACTTTAAAACATCTGGAAATGTTCTGGCACCCGAACACGCCTTTTTTGTTAAGTGGACTTGTTTGGTGAAAAATGAAATCTAATCTGGCACCCCTAGACCCGAGTCTCATTAACCTCTGTTGACCCCTGAGCATTTGTGCGAAGCTCGAGAAACCATAAAATTGAGCCTTTTCAGGGTTTGGTTTTAAAGTATCCCTCCTTAGAGGAGTTCAAACGGTCAAATTTGGGTTCCCCACGGACCCCATGTTGGCAAAACGTTTCCTCATTGCGCTACAAGGTTATTTTCCCCTTCCGTTTGCTAGAACATCGTGCCATTGCCTTAGGTAACCACTAGGAGAACATTCTGGAAGCCTCTGATGCCATGTGATGAAAACGGTTTCTAACGCTGTAAACTAGCCGCCCTGCCTGAATACTAAAATAATACCCGATGCCGAAAAAGTTTAAATAAGCAACACACAAACCTCCAGTCAACGCAAAAACCTCCAGTCTGTTTACGCTTAAAATGTCTCGTGAATGCCAATAAACTTCTGCGTGTTTCAAGAGGCCAGCGTTTTCAGCGGCTAACCGCTAGTGGTTCGTCCTCCACTGCGCAGCCTCAATTACACCGCCAAACCCCGCCAACAGCAACACGAGACAGTGTTTTTAGTCCCTACGTTGTCAACCCCAAGCAAGCTCCTAAACAAACCAACCCCCCCCCCCCCCCCAACCCCCCTCAAAAAAAAAAAAATTGGGACTGAATAGTTTGCATCACCACCTCACTTTGGGAAAGCAGCGTTGTTTTCCGCTGCAGTGGAATTGAAGAAGAAGGAGAAGAATTACCGTGAGGGAGGAGGGAAATTTGGTCTTCTGTATTTAACCCAATCGTGAATTAGTGAAAAACTCAGCACACAGTGATGGTGAGGCACACAGTGAGGTGAAGCACACACTTAAACCCCATGCAGTGTGCTGCCTGCAACAGCGGCGCTCGGGGAGCAGTGAGGGGTTAGGTGCCTTGCTCACAGGCACTTCAGCCGTTCGTACTGGTAGGGGCGTTCGAACCGGCGACCCTCCGGTTTACAAGTACAAAGCCTCTAACCAGTAGGCCGCGGCTGCTGCCCCCTAATCGGTGTCCCAGTGTTGGATCACGGCAGGACAACGAGCTCCTCAGTCCCGTGGGCCCCCGCGACAGGAGTGTCCTCTCTGTCGGAGGAGGGGCGGGGTAACCCGCCGCGGCCGGCGCTATTCTCGGACCCGCGGACTCCGAACGGCACCTTGGGGCCGGCACCCCCCCCCCCGAAACCCGAGTTCCCATCCTCTTGAGCGTTTGTGAATGTGACCCCCGCCCCCAAACTGGTGACCGGCGCCCTTATGAGCCTCCCATCGATCGGAGGTAGGGGCGGGGCTCGGTGGGTTCAGCGCGGTGCTCCACCCGTCTCCACCCACGGCCCAGAGAGGGGTGGGGCCGCGACTCCACACAGGAAGTAGAAAATTCTCCAAAAAATGACGTCACTCGCGCAAAAGTAAATAAACTAAGCCAAGGTAGCCCCCCCCCCCCCCCCCAAATGTTAGCTCTCTCTCTCCCCCCCCCCCCTTCTCTCTCTCTCTCTCCTCTCCCTCCCCCCCCTCTGTGTCTGTCTCTCTTCCTTTCCCACTCTGTGTTTTCCCTCTGTTAATCCTGTTGGCTCCCTTGTTCTATCAATCTTGTCTTTTCTTAGACGTTCCCTTAATTCTGCAACATTGCCCCTCAGAGGAGCGCTTCACTCCCCCTCTCCCCCCCCCTCCCCCCTCCTCCCTTTACCCTCTGTTTATCGTTCTCCCCCATAAACTTCTGCTCGCGTCTCCCCGTTTACTTCCTCCCCCATCTGCCTCTTTTGTTCCCATACACTCTTGAACTTCTTCCAGCTCTCCCTCTGTTGCATCTCTTTTTATTCTCTAGGCTCCACAACAAACGTACGCACCCTCTCTCTCTCTCTCTCTCTCTCTCTCCCCTCTTGCTCTGTCTCTCTCCCTCCCTCTCTCCCTCTCTCTCTCTCTCTCTCTCCCTTTTGCTCTCTCTGTCTCTCTTGCTCTCTCTCCCTCTTGCTCTCTCTCTCTCTCTCTCTCGTGCGCTCTCTCTCCCTCCCTCTCTTTCTCTTTCTGTCTCTCTCCCTCCCTCTCGCTCTCTCCCTCTCTCTCTCTCCCTCTGCCTCTCTTGCTCTCTCTCCCTCTTGCTCTCTCTCTCTCCCTCTTGCTCTCTCGCTCACCTCTTGCTCTCTTGGCTCTGTGATCTTTTTGCTGGTTTTGGACTGTGCATGTATAACTGGGGCTGCATCTTTGATTTGCTCTCTCTCTCTCTCTCTCTCTCTCTCTCCTCTCTCTCTCTCTCTCTGTCTCTCTATCTTCTCTTGGCTGCATCGCTAAACTAGCTGACGTGGACGCAGGTAACTATTCACAGACTTGCTTTCGGTCTTCCTCTAGCTTTTTCCTGGATTCGCCCCGTCCTTCCATCCTCTTCGTCTTGTCCTCCCGTCCGTCCATGCCCACCCCCGTCTGACCCATCACCATTCACCAGGCTCGGGTTCTGCACGCCTGCCCCAGCTTTGTAGACACGGCCTGGTTAACTATGCCTCCTGCTGGCATCGTATCCTAGACCCCCAAAGGGTTCCGCAAAGGGAGTCACTGCATTACAGGTTTCATTATTAAAGAGCTACGTATGTATACATATATACCATATATAAGAACATACAGTATTATTATTGATGTCATTATTATTATAGCCATGCTAATATTAGCGTCACCATTTGAGCGCCACTCTCGAGGCTTTGAGCTGGGACCCGGAGCCGCCGTCTGCAGAACCCGAGGCCAGCGTTGCCGCTGTGTGGCATCGTTAGCATTTAGCGCCGTTAGCATCTCACGTCTCTAGTCTGTCTAGTCCAGCGTGGCCTAGCGGCGCGAGTCTGTGTTCCCGTCCATGTCGATCCAGCCTCATCTCCCATGTTGTCATCCACGCCAGCCGACGCCATCACCACTTGTGCACATGAGCGCACACACACGCACACACACGCGCACACACGCACACACACTTCCACGTGCAACACGGTGCTGACGGTGCATTGGCTCCATCTCCTCCACTGCGGCAGCAGGAAGCTCTGTGTTACCCTGCAGTGATATCACCATGCTACCTGTTCACCAGAGGAGTGATATCACCATGCTAACCTGTTCACCAGAGGAGTGATATCACCATGCTACCTGTTCACCAGAGGAGTGATATCACCATGCTACCTGTTCACCAGAGGAGTGATATCACCATGCTACTGTTCACCAGAGGAGTGATATCACCATGCTACCTG
>JAXIVH010000736.1:47500-48625 GCA_036785325.1 Urophycis tenuis | reverse complement strand
AAACACAAACGAGCCTGGTGCGTATGCGCCTACAGACACACACATACACACACAGGCATGCACGCACACACACACACACACAGACAGACACAATACACATACTACACAGACACAGTTTGAGAAAAACTACAGATAATCAGATATACAAATAGACATGCACACATAAACACAAACAGGCCTGGTGCATATGAGCATACACACACACACGCATGCACACACACACACACGCACACACAGGTTTGAACCCGTCTATCATTCTTCCTTTGCTAGGAGTGACACGTGAAACGGTAGCACGCTTGACCGGGAAACATTGCACTTTTTGACAGGACAGGTTCTGGTGCAGTGATTCTCAACCGGTGGACCACGACCCATATGACAGACCTAACCCTTGCAATACAAAGAAGTCCATGGGTTGACTAATGTTTTAACGTTAATTTGTGTGTTCAATGGCTGCCGATTTAATTGAATCTCGCCCCAATTGTAGCTTATGGCTCCGTGTTTTTAACGGTACATGAAGGCATTGTTGATTAAAAAAAAGACTAAAGACACATGTGGCTCCTGAGGCTGGACCCGTTGAGGACCAAAGGTCCAGTGATCCATACAGGTTTGACTGACAGCAGAAAGGTTGTGGATCCGCACACAGATGTCCACAGTCCGGCCTGAAAGCACCTAGAGCGAGATGCGCCCACCCAGTACCTGCTCATGAACGACCTGCATCTGAATTCACTCAGGTGGCTTGGGATAAAAGCATCCGCTAAAATGACTAAATAGCTCATGATTACCATTAGAATGATGGGACCGTTTACTTCAAAGGGTTCGTTTACACACACACACACACACACTAGTGTTGTAGTACTCGAGTCCGATCTTGGATTCGAGACCGGTCTCGAGACCATTTTTTGCTTACTCGGTCTCGTCTCGGTCTCGAAAGCAAAAACACTCGGTCTTGACTTGGACTTGACCTTCATTGGAAGGAGGCGGACTCGTAATTTTAGACCGAGACAACGAGACCAGCCCCCCCCCCTCCCCCCATTTCATGGTATATTCTATATATATATATATATTCGTATTTCAATAATAATAAAAAACAAACATATTATTGACTGCCTGTTGTGAAAATATATC
>JAXIVH010000736.1:40000-42500 GCA_036785325.1 Urophycis tenuis | reverse complement strand
GTTGCCAAATATGTTTAAAGTTAAATAAGCGACCGATATAAGTAGTTATGTCTCGTTGTATTAGTTTGTCCTGTTATTGACGTAATGCACATCATTGACATTATGCGCAAATATAAACATTTGAATATATTTGAATATATGTGGGTTTTTTTAGAGGGAATATTCAAACGTCACTTTTGAGCAATTTTGACAGCTCTAACATACAGACAGACAGACAGGCAGGCACACACGCACGCAGGCACGCTCACACACACAGACAGACAGACGAGCGCACGCACGCACGCACAAACACACACACACACACACACACACACACATAGACACACACACACACACACACACACACAGACACACACACACACACACAGACACACACACACACACACACACACACACGTACACACACACACACACACACACACACACACACACACACACACACACACACACGTACACACACACACACACACACACAGACACACACGTACACACACAGACAAACACACACACACACACACACACACACACAGACACACAGACACACACAAACTCACTCACTCACACACACACACACACACAGACACACACACACACACGTACACACACACACACGTACAAACGCACACGCACACACGGACACACGTACACGCACACGCGCACGCGCACACGCACATGCACACAGACAAACACACACACACACACACACACACACAGTGTACTCACAAACACGGCGTTCCTGGCGGCGCAGATGACGCGCTCGCCGTCCGGCGACCAGGTGCTGCACTTGACGTGGACCTCGCTGTCCCCCTCCTCCTCCTCGTCTTCCTCACCAGGCGGGAACAGATCCTTCACGCTGAACGACTTGAACTCGTTGGTCGACGGAACCCCAAACAGCTGGAGAGGAGCAAAGGAAGGGCTTTAATGTATTGGTGGATGACATGATGCTTACAGTAGGTCACATCCCAGAGTCATGAGGACGAGGGAGAGGGCAGATACTGGGGCGGCAGTCGCTCAGTGGGTAGAGAGGCGTGGACAGAGCGGGTCGTTCACCGACCGGAGGGTCGGCGGTTCGATTCCCCTCGATTCCTCTCCTCGCAATGTTGGGTGCCTTTGCTTCAGATTGCCACCACGGCCATGTCAATGTTGAAACAAAGGATTAAAGGGCGACGGTGGCTCAGTGGGTAGAGCGGCGTGGACAGAGCGGGTCGTCCACCGACCGGAGGGTCGGCGGTTCCACCCCCAACTTGCTCCCCGGAGCGCTTTACATAGCAGCCCCACTGCTCCTATGTACCATGGGATGGGTCAAATACAGAGAACACATTTCGTTCCCATTTCTAAAAAAAAAAATTGAAAATGACCAAAGTTGAATCTAATCTAATGCGGTGAGTATATTGACTCACAACCAGTGAGCATCCTTGGTCACCTGCTGTGAGCAACAGGGTGAAAACCACTGTGTGCTGAAGGACTCTTTAATCATGATAAGTATACATTATAAATGGCTTTTCGGCAGTGACTGGAAACAGTGCTTGCTGCCTTTTAGAACGACAGCCACTATCGATGAAAGTGTTTAATCGACTAAGTGGGAAATAGCAGCCAACTGCTATACCTGCGCTATAATGACATGTATTTGAATGACTTGTCAGTGAGTTGAGAGGGCGGCTAGAGGCTTTGATCCCCAATGTTCACAGTTTACTTGCAGGCATCTTTGAGCAAGAGGCTCAAACCCTTGAACCTTTCACAGAGGAGTCAAGCAGCCTAACCACAAGGGCTGTCAACGAAGCTCAGAAATTATATTCAAAATCGTCCTCTTAAAAATAGGATTTGAGGGGATATAAGATTTGAGTTGGTGATATTGGTGATATTTATCTGTTGACGTCAAAACCCTACTTTCTAGACCAGGGCTCAAGACTGGGACCAAAATGTTTGCATTTGGGACCATTAATTATGCAGATGTGAGCACATAGGTTGCATCAGTGGCAATAAAAAAAGAGATGTACATATATCTATATATAGATTTATCTATCAGGGTTCTAATCAAACTCCTCTAAATGTAATAATGCCGCTACACCATCTTTCAAAATAGGGCCTGAAATTATGTGTGGCAGAGCCCTGATATCTCAGAGCCCTGATGTGTGTCAGAGCCTCGATGTGTGGCAGAGCCCTGATATCTCAGAGCCCTGATGTAGGGCAGAGCCCTGATGTGTGTCAGAGCCCCGATGTGTGGCAGAGCCCTGATGTGTGTCAGAGCCCCGATGTGTGGCAGAGCCCTGATATCTCAGAGCCCTGATGTAGGGCAGAGCCACGATGTGTGTCAGAGCCTCGATGTGTGTCAGAGCCCTGATGTGTGGCAGAGCCCTGATGTAGGGCAGAGCCCTGATGTGTGGCAGAGCCCCGATGTGTGGCAGAGCCCTGATATCTCAGAGCCCTGATGTAGGGCAGAGCCCCGATGTGTGTCAGAGCCCTGATGTGTGTCAGAGCCCTGATGTGTGGCAGAGCTCCA
>JAXIVH010000736.1:12500-35000 GCA_036785325.1 Urophycis tenuis | reverse complement strand
CATGCAAGAGCAATGCTGAAACTTGTCTTAAGTTCTACTAGAATCTTTGATATTTACTAGTGGTCAAAATGGCTTCTAGTATTATCCATTATTTTCTGGGGGACTGGAAGTATGCAGATCGCTGTACAACATTTTTCGTGTTAGGCTGAATTGTGTCTTAAACAACATGGATTCTGAACAAAAAATATCTATTGCAAATCTATTTGACTTCATTTTACTTAAAAAAATGTGGATGACGGGGTCTTTTCTAATGTATTTTGAAAGGCTTAAGGACCTGCCGCGACAGAGCTATGTTACCCAGAGGATCGACTTTGATGATGTGTGGTAATGTTTAAACAAACTTTTATAAAGCACACGTGTCAATGCAGCCTCGAGCCACACGCTGAAAAAGGTTCTCGCAAAGCACTCTGCCGGGACGTTTCTGAAGCATGCGTGTCTGTCAGTGGTGACAGAGCTCCTCTATAAGTGTCTCTGGTGTTACCTCTCTGTCCAGCATGGCGCCGTGCTCCACATAGTCGTTGATGAGGTGGGCAGGGCCCAGCACCCTGGCCTTGGTGATCACCCAGTCCAGAGAGAACATCAGAGAGGACAGCTCCTGTAGGAGGAGGAGGGGGTGGAGGAGGAGGAGGAGGAGGAGGAGGAGGAGGAGGAGGAGGGGGTGGAATACAATGTGTTATTTTTAGGCCTACGTCTATACTTCTTGATGTTCAGTGTTGCTGTATTACCAATATGCAGTGTTCATTAACTTAATAAAATCAATCCTGACAATTCTTTAACAATCATCTGTATTGATTTTATAATGATGATTGCTCCACCACACCTCAACCGCCAAGCAACTGAAGCCCACTGAAGCAGATACAAATGTGTGCATTTCCTGTTGAAGGAAGTTCAGCACCTGTGATCGCCACATTGATCCAACTATGCTATTGTGTTGAAAGTCTATCTTAGTCTATCTATAGGTTTATGCAAAGGTTTGGCTTTCTTTACTGGAAGTACTGCCTCCGAAAGTCAAGAGGAACTAATTTGACTGTTATCAAAATGCACTAGCAGTCTAAAACACTATCTTTTACACCAGTGTAGTGCAACGTGTAGGGTTGTTGGTGCATTTTGCGGCGCAGTAAAATAGAACGCCGTTAAATGCTGCATTATGACAGGTTGGATGCCAAATTTTACGTTGATTTAATCAATCAATACATGTCTACAATCAGGTGTGGTTTTGACCCTTTTGGCCTTCCATAGCCTTAACCATAGTGTGTGTGCAAAATAAAACACAACAAATAAAGAACTGAAGGAAAAAACAAGTGCTGCTGAAATTCTATAATAAATTTGTATAGAGTTGTATAAAGTTGTATAAACTGCCTATAGACCAATAGTAAGTGAGTGAGTGAGTGAGTGAGTGAGTGAGTGAGTGAGTGAGTGAGTGAGTGAGCGAGTGTGTGTGCGTGTGCGTTACCTTGGTGAGGTTGGCTTTGGCCATGTGGTGTGTGAGGAACCTGAACCAGTAGAGGGACTCTCCATCCCCAGAGGTCGGAGGTCGCTGGCTGTAGTGCTTGTGGTACTGACGCACCACCTTTGCATGCAGGGCCTGGACAACACGTCACATAAATAAACAGAGCTACTGGGACCTGTCTACTCACAGCAGGACCCACAGCAGGATTGTTCTTTATTGCAGGAGCCATAAATAACAATGGTATCCAGTTATCTATCCAGGTAGTTAGCAGAAACCCACGACAAACTTACAAAGAACAATCAAAGCATACAATCACAATTGTGTGTGCCTGCAAAATATGTTTAATAATTCAATGCTTTTATATTCATCAATTGCAGCCCCTTTTAATCAAAAGTGACAACAGCATCTATAGCCATTGTTCAGATACCTAAAACAAAAGGTTAAAATAGGAGAAGGCCTGTGTGTCTTAAAGCTGACAATAAAATATCCAGAATCAATAGTTTCTATTTTAGCAGATGCTTTCATCCAAAGTAACTTTGAGGGAGGGCGATGACATCACATTGAGAAGCATCAATGAGGAGAGGTTCCTCTTGCTCAAGGACATCTATAGATTCCACCCACAAACATAAAAGAAACTGATAAACGCTAAAGACCCAGCTCCAGAATCAATAGTTTCTATTTTTACTATTCACTATGTAGTCATTTAGCAGACGCTTTCATCCAAAGTAACTTTGAGGGAGGGTGATGATGATTACCAAATTTCCCTCACGGGATCAAATGAGTAATTCTTTTTCCTCTTGCTCAAGGACATCTATAGATTCCACCCACAAACATAAAAGACAGTGATAAAAGCTAAAGACCCAGCTCAAGAATCAATAGTTTCTATTTTTACTATTCACTATGTAGTCATTTAGCAGACACTTTCATCCAAAGTAACTTTGAGGGAGGGCGATGACATCACATTGAGAAGCATCAATGAGGTGAGGTTCCTCTTGCTCAAGGACATCTATAGATTCCACCCACAAACATAAAAGACAGTGATAAAAGCTAAAGACCCAGCTCTGGCTGAGGAGGACGTGAGGTCAGGCCATGGACTGACCTCTATCTCGGTTCGGTTCTGTTCGGCCAGGAAGTCGAGCTGCAGGTCGTGGAGGTAGTAGAGGTAGGGCCGGTTGTGGCAGTCCCGGAACAGCAGCGACTTGTTGACAAAGTCCTGCAGTATGTCCTCCACCTCCTCTGGCTCCAGGTCCCACAGCACCGACAGCACCTGCAGTCAGAGAGCGCGCACGCACACACACACACACACACACACACACGCACACGCAGACGCACGCACACACACACACGCACGCACAAGCACGCACACATGCACGCACACACACACGCACACGCAGATGCACGCACACACACACACGCACGCACAAGCACGCACACATGCACGCACACACACACGCGCACGCACACACACAAGCACGCACACATGCACGCACACACGCACGCGCACACACACACAAGCACGCACACACACGCACGCGCACGCACACGCACGCGCACGCACACGCACGTACGCACACGCACACACACGCACACACGGCCGTCGTCAACCAAAGGACTGAACTTCAACCGACTCTACAACCAATCAATTGGTTAAGAAGCAATCAATTGATGAGTTAAGCAGCGATTGATGAGTTAACACCCGTGATTGTCTGACCAATGGGAATTTGGTCGGCCAAGTGCATATCAACCAACTCATCGACCAGAAGCTGTCACCCCAAGACAGAGGTATAGACACACACAGGCATAGACACAATAGGCATGAATACACACAGGCATCGACGCATAGACAGGTTTAGAGATGCACAGGCATAGACACACACACAGGTTTAGACATGTACACACACACACACACACACACACAAGTATAGACAAACACACAGGTGTAGACACAGATACTCACACAAGAATAGACATGGTACAGGGATAGATAGATAACCACACGCATAGATAAACACACAGGTGTAGACACAGATACTCACACAAGAATAGACATGGTACAGGGATAGATAGATAACCACACGCATAGATAAACACACAGGTGTAGACACAGATACTCACACAAGAATAGACATGGTACAGGGATAGATAGATAACCACACGCATAGATAAACACACAGGTGTAGACACAGATACTCACACAAGAATAGACATGGTACAGGGATAGATAGATAACCACACACTTAGATAAACACAGAGGTTCAGAGACAAACACAAGGTATAAATTGCCATTATCAGCGGAGCCACCCGCTTTAAAGGAAAAGGCCACCGTTTGTCCACACTGAACTACGTTCTTCCCTGATCATAGATGAGTTGGTACGTACATCTCTCACTTTAGTGCGTGCACTTGATCGCTCTGGCGCATAGCGCTACTTCGATAGCATGTAGCTTAGCCCAGTATATTCCTCAGAATCCAAACGGGGTGATGTTAGAAGCGACCAAGCACTTCCACGTTTTCCCTATTTAAATACGGTTACGTGAGTAGTTACACGACCCAAGTATGATTACACAAAATGAAACATGGCAATTTTCTAAGCGGATAAAAAGGATAACTACAATCAATGTATGGCGAAATAACACCCGAGAGCACTTCGACGAAGTAGCGCTACGCGCCAGAGTGAGCGACTGCACGCACGAAAGTGAGAGAGGCACGTACCAACTCATCTATGACCAGGGAAGAACGTAGTTCAGTGTGGACAAACGGTGGCCTTTTCCTTTAAAAACACCCCAACAACACAGACCACCACACAGCACAGAGCCCAAAGGGGCCCAAAGGGGCCCAAAGGGGCGTCCAACCTTGGCGGGGACCTTGACGTCCTTCTCCAGCACGGTGAGGTCGCGGTACAGGCGGCGATGCTCCTCGGGCAGCACCTGGAAGCTGGCGTCCATGGCCTGGTCCAGGGCGTCGTAGTCGTACGACGAGGACTTGCGGATGCGGCGGAACTGCTTGCGCTGTAGCATCTGCAGGTAGTAGGCCCAGCGGTCGGGGAACTCCCGTAGCAGCGCGCCCACCAGGGACACCACCAGGGGGAAGCCTGCAGGACGAGGGTAGGGGGGGGGGGGGGGGGGGTAGGCGGAGGAGGAGGATGGTGAAGGGGTGCCGTTGTCCCGTTGGAGCCACACAGGCGCGTGTCTCGACGCATTTGGGATGCCGTCGGAAAAAGTGGATTGATTTTCGGTGATTCGGTTCAACGAGTGAAACTAGTATGTGATGTGGGGTTCACTACACACAGTGTGTTTTGTTTATTTGAATTTTGATGGCTTATGGCTGACCGCTAATGAAAACCCAAAAGTCAGTATTGCAGAAAATTGTAATATTACATAAGACCAATCAAAAAATATACATTAATGTTAATATTATATAATATATAATTTTATACAAAATATAAGTATAATAATAATTATTTTTATACAGAAATGTGGGCCTACTGAAAAGTATGTCCATGTACAGTACAGTATGTACAGTACTGTACATGGACATACTTTGTACACACTGTACATGTACAGTACAGTACAGTATGTACTGTACTGTATATGCACTCAACACCTGGTTGGGGCTCTTTCTGCATGAATGACTGCATCAACACGGAGCGGCATGAAGGTGTCATGTCATGGAGGTGTTATGAAGGCGTTATGGAGGCTCAGGTTGCCATAATCATCAACCTTCAAAGCAATAAACCCTTGAAATATATCACTCTGTGTGTAATGAATCTGTCAGTACGTTTACATGCAGCAAGAAATTCGAATTTCTGATCGGATCAGATAATGACATGCGTAAGACCGGATCACTTGTCCGAGTATACATGCCGTTCAGAGAATCGGATTAACAGCCGGAGCATGGCTGACTCCGGACGCTATGTGGCGCTCTGCGCATGCGCAGAATGCAAAATCCGATTCAGATCCAATTGCTGAGTATACATGCAGTTAAATGTCCGACTATGAACGAATTACCTAGGTGTTGTTATCTGATTTTGAGATGTCCGAAGTAGGTCGGATTAAGGTGTTTAAATGCACTTAAAAAGTCAGAACGATGTCTTATACGATTAGAAATTCAAATTTCTTGCTGCATGTAAACGTACTGTATGTAATATATGAGTTTCACTTTGAAATGATGTTCAAATGTATTAAGGCGCACCTGTATATCTATATACAGTATATCTATGTATAAATATATGCACAGCGTGTCTGCATACCTTTGCAGAGCTGGACGATGTGACGGGCCTGCTCGGGCAGCTGCTGGGGTTTTGCGTGGACATACATGGCCAGGATCTCCAGGGCCTTGTCCTCGTCCAGACCGCTCTCCACCTCCACCTCGTGTCGGGGTCCTGACAGACACACATCCACAGGAGGTCGTGAGGGTTGGAGACTTCTACAGTCAACAGTTAAAGGGGTGGTTCGCTGATATTACGATATTACTGGTATTGCCTAGGTTTCCAGCAGTAACTAGTCCCTCAAAATGCGATGATTCATGCGATGCAAGGTTAGTTTTATTTCCAACATTATTGTATCATCACAGACATTTACATCAATAGTCTGGTGTTATAATTTATTTGCCTCGGGTGTACATTTACATTTAGGGCATTTAGGACAAATATACTCTATTACAGTGTACATTTGTCATAAAAGTTGAAACATTTAATTGCTGCTAATACAGTAAGAAAGTCACCAGAACTGAAGAACTGAATGAAATATGTTGAAAACGTCTCCAATGATAAATAACACACAGGCTAACTTGGAAATGAGGTCCTATGTCCAGAATTCAGAAATACCCCTTTAATCTCCAGTTTGTAACTTTTTTCGTGGAAAGTTTTGTCGTAGTTTCAAAGTCTTGCTCTCTTCTTTCCTTTTCTGCTTTCTCTCACTCTACAACTCTCGAATCTTTACCTGCAGCACCTTCAAGGACAAATCTGTATGTGTCCAAATACTCTTAGTCTCTCTGGGTGGCAGCATGAGCTAAAAATGACAAAACAGTACCGTTGACAGAGTCGGCAATGCTGCGATCTCTGGTTGTGAGGAGGACTCGACAGTGGATGTCAAACGCCTTCAGTGCCGAGCTATCCCAGATGTCATCCAGGATCAGGAGGGACCTGGAGAACACACACACACACACACACACACACACACACACACGCACGCACGCACACACAAGCACACGCACACACACACACACAAGGTGGGAAAAAGTAAAGGTTATCACTGAAAAAAATTCCTAATGCAACAGTTCAAACTTTCTCAAAACCACTTTTTTCGAAATCGCTCTTGGTTACATAACTTACATCATAAAAGGGAACCATCAATACTCGCTACCCTTTTAAAATTGGGGAAGTATCAGTACCAGTTATAACACTTAAGTCATAGATTTCACCATGTATTGTATACAATGGTATAAGCCTTATTAGGGCCCATCCACAAGGAGACGATTTTCGAGTGAAACCGCAGAGGTCTTGTGCGTTTAGGCCGACCGTAACGATGGATCCGGCGTTTTCGGTGCCTGAAAACGCACTTTTATGAAACCAGGTCCCAGGTTGGAAAAGTTAAAAACGTTTCAGGTTTTGGATTCGTGTGAACACCAGAAACGCAAACGATGATGTCATCACCCCTCGACCCGCCCCTCTGGCTTTTGACCTCAGGCCGCGACGTCTCATAACAACAACAACAACAACAAACAATGGCGGAATACAGCCTAACGATGATGCTGACGGTGCTGCAGTAGATAATGACCCTTATCAGCATGCTAGGGGCATATATATTACAGCAACACAGATTTATATTACAGCAAATCAATATCCTCCAGGACCTTAAAAGGAATTTGGACAGCCACATACTCCACATCATTAATTTAAAAGCATGACATCCAGCCATCAGATACAGCGTTCCGTACACACATTTGACAACAGGGAGCACTAGACAATTCCCCCATGGGGTGGGAACGGTAAAGGCACATTTAGCAGACGCTTTCGTCCAAAGCCACATACAGTCAGTACATTTGTGGGGTTCGACATGTGGACAGTTGGATGAGGAGGAGGGGGGATCAAGGGGATCGAATCGCTGACCCTACGGTGAGTGGACGACCCTGGCTCTGTCCGCTCTGCCGCCCCTGATCCCGGTGCATCAGGTATATCAACCCATTGTGTGGGTTATACACAGGGCATACAGAGCAGAACCAAAGCAGGTGGAAGCTGGGGATGGCGCTGTGTGAAGCCAGCTCAGCACACTTAACTCCTCAGGGAGTGTGTGTGTGTGTGTGTGTATGAACTGGCTTAAGCACATTGACCACTGTGAAACCTTTTTTAAACACTGAGGTCCACTTTGGAACCAGGTGTTTCTTGTTTCTTTGTAAGGAATGCAATTTCCCTCAGGGATCATTATTTCTGTCTGTCTGTCTGTCTGTCTGTCTGTCTGTAAAAAGATAAACTGTAAATGCCAGGGAACCACCAGGACAAGAGGTTGCAGATGTTCTTGTTCAGGATTCGCTGTTTGGTCGAGCAGTGAACAAGCAAAATGTTTGGTTTTGTCTTCAACAGCCAGACATGACAATAAAATTATGCAATTAGCACCCTACCACTGATCAGTAGTCAACCTTTTTGACACATAAACAATAGAGCAGACTGTTCTGTGATTACATTTCCAGATTTGCTTGTCCATTCATGTACATTTGAGGTTGGAAATGCTATACTGCCCTCTTGCGTACAGGTTAACAAGATGCAGGATTAAAATTGCAGGCAGCTCTGCGAAGTTCCGCGTCACGTCTCAACGATGGAAAGGTGGTGGATCCTGAACAAGAACATCTGCAAGGCTTCCTTTCTTATCTCCTTCAGCATAGGGTGTACAGGACCATCCTTTACGAAATTAAAAGGAGTCCTACACTTCCTTGCAGCAGCAACATTTCAATCAAATTACCGTTCGGTCGTTCATGAAAACAAACAATCAACATGACCGACTGACCACTGTCAGTGATAAACTGCGTGAAACACCATGGTGAGAAAGCACGGGGCAGAAGTATTTAAGACGCAATTTCATTAGTCCATCTTCAGAACACTGCAGTGTCACATGACAGACCTCCGTTCATAACCTCCGCTGTTTGCATCATTACGTAGCCTAGTGTAAGCTAGGTCAGATCCTTATCAGTCCTTAGAAATTCTCCTTCACATCTCTCCTTGCCCTCATGGAGGTCAAGGGAAAAGTGTTTAGGAGAGAACACAGGGCGTCATTTTTGTCGGCTAATCCCTGGATCTTTGAAAACAGCGTGTTGAGCATAAAGGCTGGGTTATGCTTTGTTTATGCTTCCGCGTCGACGCAATGCTGGGGGGTTGCGGACCCTTTACGGACCCTTTACGGACCCTTTACGTCCTTGACGTGCACCTCCCAAAAATCCTAGACGCCCGTCGAGGCGACGCAACCCCAACACAGCGGCTTTGGCTTTGATTGGTCCGCGAACTAAATTGTCTGGAGATCGCTTTTCCGGTTTCCACTCGTAAACACAGCCACGGTGTGATAAATGCTTCTTAAACTTTTTTTTACTCGCTAGTAATCCGTATGTAATGACCAGAATGGTCATTCTGGTCCCTCTACCGGTGTGGCATTGAATTGCATTTCGCGACGTAAACCCCACGCAAACCCCACGCAGAACCATCACGGGCTCATGACTGCGTCCGAGCAACTGCGTGGCCATTGCGTGATCACGACGCAATCCCCTACGCAGAAGCATAACCCAGCCTTAAGTGTAAAACTCAGGGGTCCAGGGATGAACACTGGGTGAGGAGCCCCAGCCTGACGAAGGGCCTGAAGCGCCGGGGCCCGGGACTCGACTCACCTGGGGTAGCGCCGCAGCATGAGGAAGCGCAGGCGCTCCTTGGCCTCCTCCAAGGAGCCGGGGGTCCGGCCGGGCCCCTGGAGGTCCTGGTTCTGCTCCAGGCGGTAGCACAGAGCCTGGACGCGGGCCAGCAGGTCGGGCCGGTCCAGTTGGCCGATGGACAGCCAGTAGACCCCGCCGGGGAAGCACTCTGAGGGGGGGGGGGGGGGGGGGGGGAGGGTGTGAGGGTGAAATGGTGAACACAGACGCGTGGGGGTCAAGGGAAGGGTAGACAAGCTCCTCCTTTCCACACGAGTGTCACTATATCTGTGACTGACATCGGCGCTGGAGGAAATGTTACAACTCATCTGCCTCTGTCAGATCCACCATCACAGAGCTATTGTATTTTTACAATTTGTCTGTCTACAACATTACATTTTTTGTATTTATTTATTTTATTTTTATTGTTTTTATTTTTATTTTTAGGGTATTTTATTTCATTTATATTTTTTCTATTGTATTTATATTTATATGTACCCTGGCTGCTATGGCAACCCAATTTTCCTTAGGGGATTAATAAAGTTTTATCCTATCCAATCCTATGTACCTCTACTATTCTACTACTCTTTGGAATGACATAATCACATACAACACAGGTTCAGTAGGCATTAGTCCTATTAAGCCTTCAGGACATACTTCCCGCAACCAAAACAATTGCGTGATATGATCCAGACTATCCTGGTCGGGGTACAGCGGTCATGAGAGGAGGTTCGTGTTTTCCGCCGAATAAACCGGACAAAATGGCCGAAACAAGGGCAGTAGTAACCCAGGGTTGACCCACGTCACCCAGCCAATCACCTTCCAGGAGGGCGTGCTCCCGGACAGCCTCCGCAGCCAAGACGGACTTCCCGGAGCCGGCCATGCCGTAGAGGACCACCCAGCCGGACTCCTTGCCCAGGAGGTACAGCCTCTGGCGGAGCTGGTTCTCCAGCTTGGGCCGCTGGACGAACACCATGGGCCTCTGAGGGACGCCTCCCTCCCGCAGGACCTGCTGGACTGTGGGGACAGCGGGGCGGGAAAAACGAGGGCAGTGTTTTGTGGTGGAGGGCGGATTGGTGGCACAACACTGCTAGTGTTGCTGTTAAACCACGAGGGCAACGCATTGCCTTGTAGCAACCCAGGTTGGATTCAAACCATCGACATGAACTCAATACACACAGACACACACACACACACACACACACACACACACAGACACAGACACACACACACAGACACAGACACAGACACAGACAGACACAGACACAGACACAGACACACACACACACACACACACACACACTCACACGCACACACACACACACACACATTACAGATATCTAATGGACATTTACGAGTCAAAATCAGGTTTTAAAATCTTTGAAATGTGCGTGCACACTTGAGTGCGGATCGGGCCGGAATTTTCTGTCTGAGTCTGGGCCTGCGTCCGACAGAACAGTAACCAAGTCCGAACCAAGCCCGGAAGGCATCAAGCTTTTTATATCCGAACCCAACACAGTTAAAGTCTCTTTTTTTTTCATACTAATGACACATTTACTTCTGTGTTTATGAAAACCCGCCTTTATTAAGCAACTGCAAGGCATTTGGAAATGTCAACAAACAGATGAGCGCAACATGCGCGGGTTAACGTGCGGGTAAATCAAAAACTTCTAATCACGCAGATGTGACCGAGCCCGTCCCGAACCCGAGCATAATTCGTAAATATTTGTCTGAACCCGACCCGGCCCGTTGGTTACCGTCGGGTCCCCATCGGGCACACACACACACACACACACACACACACACACACGCGCACGCACACGCACACGCACACACACACACACGCACACGCACGCACAGACACAGACACACACACAGACACACACACACACACACGCACACGCACACGCACACACACACACGCACACACACGCACACACACGCACGCACACGCACGCACACGCACACGCACACACACACACACACACACACTCCTCACCTCTGGGCGTGCCCCCGTCGGAGAAGCTGCGGTGTGCCTCGGGGGAGACCAGCGGCAGGCTGTGGTGCAGCAGGTTGGCCAGGTCCCCGTAGCTCTCCCGGACCAGGGCGTTGTAGAAGGAGATGTAGGCCCGGTTGTCCTTGGCCAGGAGCAACTCCAGCAGGGCCACCGCCTGGTCTCTCCGGGTGGACTGCAGGGAGGAGGCGGGGGGCGGGGAGAATGGGAGTGGTTTAGCTGGGTTTGTTTGGGTGACATTCTCTCTTCTTAGGGGCAGCCGCGGCCTACCGGTTAGGGCTTTGGACTCGTAACCGGAGGGTTGCCGGTTCGAACCCCGACCGGTAGGAACGTCTGAAGTGCCCTTGAGCAAGGCACCTATAACCCCCTCACTGCTCCCCGAGCGCCGCTGTAGCGGGCAGCTCACTGCGTCGGGATTAGTGTGCGCTTCACCTCACTGTGTGATCACTGTGTGCTGAGTGTGTTTCACTAATTCACGGATTGGGATAAATGCAGACACCAAGTATACTGTATATACTATACTTTTTCTCGCCTTGCATGTACTTTTGTTATTGCGCTTCAGTTTGTAATTTGTTTTGTACATATATTGTTTTATACATATATTTATTATATAATTATATATATAGAGAGAGATTTTAAATGTTCAAATATATTTTGGTGTATATGATTTTATGGACAGCAAGGGGGTTTGAAGAAGAGAAGACAAAACATGTAGCATGCGATATGTAGAATATCACCACATGACAAATTGCCAAGATGCTCAGCACAAATCAGAACATGACTGATCTGAAAAAAAAAAAATTCTCATTTCTTATTGATTCCTTCATGTAACACATAATTGGCTCAAATAATCAATAATCAATCATCATGTGGTGATCGATTCTTGGATGAAATAACATCAATCAATCCAGTCGCTTCCCATGAAAACCTGAGTAGACTCAGTGCTATAGTGCTATAGTACCATACAAGTACAATTTAGCTTCACCCAAGATAACAAGTTTTAAAACCGATCAACACTTTATGCCCGTACAGCATTGGGTCCCAAACGTTTTGGGCCTAAAGCACATGCACATGTCATTAGCAAATGTCACAATATTTGACACTCTTCAGTATGCATGTACTTCGACAAACCTGAATTTTATCAAGCTGTATCTGTCGTATACAGGCTGATGAATATCTGAGTCAAAATGCATGCATAATGTGCACAATATCGCATTACATGTACAGCAATAACAAAACGGATCTGCTAAACGATACGTTGGAAGCAGCACGACCAGTCGGGAGTCATCAGTCTGCTACACACGGTGTCTTTACCTTACTCCTAATGTGTTCCTCTTCGTCACCGCTGAGCACGCCATCGCTGACCATGTGATCCATCAGATAGGACGCTTTAATGTCCTGCTCCAGGACAGGACGGGAGCGCAACAGACAGCTCAGAGCGCCTTCCTCCATCGCCATGGCAGCGGACTCACTCTCGCACTCAACACACTCAGTCCCACCACTTAGAAAAAAAAAAGAGCAGAAAAACAGAATTCCGAACGTGCTCAAACGAAACATTCCTGGGTTGAATGTGTTATTTAGTATTTTCTTGAGAACATGGAACATAAAATCTGTCACAGTAATGGGGCTCAATGCCTACTAAACAATATAATAAATATTATAATAAATAAAATAAATAAATACATATACACGAGTAGTAGAAATGTAAACGCAGAAAGTGAAAAGGCTAAACAACAAAGCAAGCAAATACCAAGTATACAAATCCTAATGGCCAAACGAGCTGAGACTTGAAGCAATGCAATGGCAGACTGGCAGTGGGACAGCTGCAACAGATCCTAGGCATATCATCATGAAACTAAATGTAAACACTAAACTACAAAGCCTTCAAACATTATTTTTTATTCCGCCTTATACAAATGTTATAGTCTATTTATATACGTTTTTTTGTCAAGAGTAAAAGCTCTAACAGTGTGTATGTGGACACAGGTCCACAGATCTTTTCTTGGCAAGTTGAACCACTTTAAGGTGATTCTTGTTGAAAACGAAACAAAGAAAAGAGCAAAAGAGCTTACTTACCACACACCTGGATTCCCCAGAGAGGGGCAAACGTTTAAACGGCGTCAGATATAGGTGACTAAATGTTGTTTTCTTGGAGACTTGAAGAAATGTAATACATTAATTCAAAATGCAGCTGAACTACACGCCCAAACTGACAGCGGCAGCGGCAGCGCTTCCGGATTGACAACAAAACAACTTCTCCGGTGCGAATCAGCCAATCCGGCGCCGAGTTTCAGTCACGTGACCAACCGGGATGACACACGCTAGGCTGTAACCGGGCAAGGGAAACGTGCTGCCTAGTGTCAGTCCCAGATAACACAAAAACAAACTATATAATAAAGATATATCCTTCCGGGTATTCCTGTAGTGTACTGTTTGTATGGTTTACTCAACATGAAGAACACATTCATGCACGCAAACAAGATATTTAATGAAGCACATCTACAACACAAACATGACATAATATGACATCAGCAAAATATGGGATTAGTTGCTCTCGTAAGATATATTTTACAGGTGCAACGTTGGTGTGTGATGTGTGACGTCATCCTCCGTGAGGCTGAGAGCTAAATGCTAAGAACCCCCGTTTATTTCAGCTACTCTGCGCTTATTATTGTTATTGTGCAAATAACAGTGCCTTATTATCTACCGTCAGAATAGTATCAGTTCCTAAAACGTTGATTTTATGTCTTGGCGGTCAAAATGACCACGGTGAGCCACCTGGGGAGCCAGTTTTTAGGGAATTTATTATTAAGCTTTAAAAAAAAAATCCCTTTTAATGTAGGCCTATGTGCCCCACAATCTTGGAATAAATGTGAACATGCAATTAGAAATGCTTAATACACTGGGTCATTCTGAAACGATACTAACCAACCTACAGGCTGTGAGCTTTTAAGTAGGCCTACATCTTACGGTATGCTGTTGTCAATAACAGAAATGTATTGTTTCATTGCTCATTGCTCATTCATTTATTTATACATCTCCCTGTGTGTTTTTGCCGTGCCATCATGCCTGCATTACACTGCTCATGAATCAGACTTCATATATTTGAGCCCAGTCGGCAGGAAAAAAATGTTGCCGTCGCTCATTTCTGCAATCCCAGGACACAGCGACCCATAATGAGTGTCCCTATGAACCCAAAAACAACCCACTGATAGGAACCACATGGAACCCTGCACCGCGTGTTTCCCAGCGTTGCAAGAGGTCACGGATCGTTTTCTACAGGACAACATCGGTGCGCCCAAAACGAAGAGGTTTTGCAACAGCCATCGCATCTCTTTCTGCTGAGTTTAACAAAAAAACTTTGATGATTTTGCAGCTAATGAGTAGGACGTGTTGCTTTTGTCTTCCCCCCCCCCCCCCCCCCTGTTGATGCACTGCCACAGCTGGAGCCCATCGGGCTGCAGTGGTGACAGCGGCTTTCACTTGTTGACTTTCACCTGCAGCTGGTTGGAGGCAGGTGTCCAGAAATGGAAGCATTTGCAAAGAAAATGCTGAGCTCATTTGGCTCCACATATTTGTGTGAGCAGACGTTCTCTGGCATGAACTGAAACAAGTGCTGCTTGCGATCAAGACTGAGTGGCCTCCATCTACGGGACATTTTATGCATTTTATTAACCACTGACCTCAAACCAGACCCTGTCTACCGAAATCCAGACCTCAGTATTACCCTTCTCATCAGCGTCGATTTACCTGTTTCTTAGTCAATCGGAAATTCTGAGTGTTTGAATGATCTGGTCACTAATAATAATGATGATGATGATGATGGTGATGATAATAATAATAATAATGCATTTTATTTAAAGGCACATTTCAAAGCACTCAAGGACACTTTACAGGAGAAGTAAAAAAAACAAAACAAGTAACAGTAGTGGCATACTCTGTTAGTGTGTGACAGAGTATGCCACTCAGAATAAATGGGTTTTTAGGCTGTGATTTAAAGGTGGAGACAGAGTCAGAAGTGCGAATGTCTGGTGGGAGAGAGTTCCATAGGCAGGGAGCAGATTGGCTAAAAGCTCTTGACCCCCATGGTGGATAGGTTGGCAGATGGAGCTGAGAGCTGGATAGCAGAAGAGGATCGGAGAGAGGGCGTGAAGCTGTGTGGATGTGGACGAGTTCAGTTAGGTACACTGCTGCCAGACTGTGAAGGATCTTGAAAGTAAGGAGTAGAATCTTAAACTCAATGCGTGATTTGATAGGGAGCCAGTGGAGTTGCTGCAAGGCAGGAGTGATATTATGGCACTTATTGTATTACACTGTATTACACTGTATCACACTGTATTACATGTTTGTATTACAGTGTAATACTGTTCCTCATTCATTCACACAGCAGAGCTGCATCAGGTGATGAGTGAAGTCTACAAATCAGTCCCTCACTCTTCACCTGGCGCCAGATCATCTTCGCTGTTCCCACATGCGAGTCTCTCCGGCAATCCTCCTGTCCCCTTACCTCCGCCTCGCCCCTTCCTGATCTCCGCCTGAATCTCCCCCTTACCAGACGTAGCCTCGTGATCATTGTGTTGTTTTGAAAATAAATCATTTTCATGTTCACACCTGTCTGGTTGAGTGCTGCATTCGGGGTCCTACCTCGAACCCGTGTCACAGTCAGTACGTTTACACGCAGCAAGAAATTCGAATTTCTAATCGTATAAGACATCGTTCGGACTTTTTAAGTGCATGTAAACACCTTAATCCGACCTACTTCGGACCTACTTCGGACCTATTTCGGACATCTAAAATCGGATAACTACACCTGGATAATTCGATCATAGTCTGACTTTTAACGGCATGTATACTCAGCAATCGGATCTGAATCGGATTTTGCATTCTGCGCACGCGCAGTGCCCTTCTGCACATGCGCAGCGCCACATAGCGTCCAGAGTCAGCCCATGCTCCGGCTGTTAATCTGATTCTCTGAACGGCAGGTATACTCGGACAAGTGATCCGGTCTTACGCATGTCATTATCTGATCCGATCAGAAATTCGAATTTCTTGCTGCATGTAAACGTACTGAGTGCGACTCTGGCCTAAAATGGACCCAGCACACCCCGCCTCCCTCCAGAGTCGGCTGGAAAGGACCACGCAAGCTCTCCAGCGCCCGGAGAGACCCCCATCACCCTCCTCACCCGCGCCGAGGTTACGCCAAACCACGGCTAACCAGGACCAAACCCTCGCCGCGCTCGCCAGCCAGATGGAGAACCTCACCCCAGCTCTTCGCCCGAGCCCGAGACGCCTCGTCGCCGGCGCCCGCTTCGGAGGACGCAAAGGTCTGGGGAACGGCCGAGTGGGAGTGTCTCACCCCCCCACCCCCCCCCCCCCCCCCCCCCCCCCCCCCCGACGCCCGTCTGTCCTTCCGGGCCGTCGCCTCGGAGCGCCGGAAGGTGTCGGGGCGAGCCCTCGCCAGGTCCCCGCGCCGCCCACTGGCGGCCTCCTGGCTGGCGCTGAGGCAGGGAGGACGGACCGTCTCGGTCCACGGACCACGCCCTCCAGTTCCGCATCCGGAACTCTCCGGAGCGAGCGGAACTCTGTGGCGCAGCGCGACGCCTTCCTGCCGGGCCCGGAGGGCTAAGTCAAGAACTCGGTGGTCCGGTACGACCCCCCCCCCCCCCCCTCCCCCCACCCCCCACGTCACCGGACGGGCTCATCGAGCCGACCTCGCGACTGGACCGGCGCATCGGGGAGAGACGCCTGGAGCGCCGGTTCCCCCTCCACCGGAAAGGGAGGCGGAGTCAGCGCGGGGCAGGGGGGGGGGCGGCGCCAGCCTCCTCGCCAGAGGAACTGGAACGTTGCCGCCGCCGTCGTCGGGGAAACCTGTGCCTCTGCTGCGGCCAGGCCGGCAGCTCTGTCGCTCGGTGAGAACAATGATTGTGTCACAATGAAAGTAAAAATCGTTCTGGAACGGTGCGTTTGTATGCAACTGATGGAGAAAAATGTCAGCTGTTTCAGGGATGCAGGTATGGGCCACTCTGACACCTGCCTGACTGACCGGAGGTATGGCCAGTTTTCTCTAACCCAACAACAATTAAATTTAGTATAGTATATAGTATATATCATAGTATATACTATAGTATATAGTTTAGTATAGAAGTATATCTGTGGATGAGTGTATCCATTTATTATCCATTTATCCAGTTATTTTAGATAACTTGGATTATTTGTGAATGCCTTCGATGCGGTACATCAATTAAGACCAATATTATCTTGCTGAAATTTTGACGCCTCAATTTCTATTTTTCTCTCCTTGTGTCTTGTTCAAGTTGGATGGCTGGAGAAGGCTTGTTTGACTTGTATAGCCATCAACTATCTGTTATTTCAAGTACCAAACAAACGTAAACTCCACAATGTAAACCTCCACAATGTGTTGTGATATCTGATGTACCCTATGGAGGAATTGTCTCATGCTCCCTGTTGTCTGTCGTGTGTGTCTGCTAAATGCCCCGCCGTGGCAGATCTGCGAATGTGTGTGATTTGTCCGTGCCTGAGTATACAGCCTACAACCACCAGTCGGCAGTAGCACACAGTGGTTTTAGTGATATCGCTGGGCTGGGTAGGGGTTGTGGCTGCGTCTGTATTTTGTGCCAATACAAGGCCATGTGCAAGGCAGTTTATACATTTACAGATCTTTGTACACTTTTACAGATCTCAATAGACCTATCTCTGAATACAGAGGTTTAGATTTTTTTGACACATTTAATGACACACGTCGATTCTTTTACACATTTACAAATGTACAGATTTACATTTACAGATTATGCACACTTTACACATGCATTTAGATACAGCCAGGATGGAAGCTCCTGTCTTCACTTAAACATCTAACCTATATAACAAGTCAATATCACACTGATTCTGCCTAAGAGCATTTTGTGTGAATGTGGATAATTAGCACTCACACTAATTGCTTTTAGGGCAGAATCAGTACAAGGAACTCCTTTTGACAACTTTTATTAGTAATGTTTTAGTGAAGCCAGGAGAGACAGTAACAATGGTTTGATCACCCAGGCGGTATTGTTCTTTAAGAAGTCATGTACTGTTGTTCATATACCAAAAGTCAACAAAAATAACAATTTATGTGTGCAGCTTGGAGTGGGGAACATTAGAGAATCTGCTGAAGTAAAAAATAACAAATGCTATCAATGTGGTTCCCTCTGAAGGCTGCACTGCATTCAATAAAAAGAAAAAGAAAAAGTTCAATTTGTAGGTGTAGCATCATAATCAGTGGCCTTTCCAAACCACTGATTATAATTTGTATTATTAATATGATTATTGATGGTTGATTGTTGGACATTTATTGTTGGAGAATTCATCTGACTTATCCAAAACATTATTCAACATTTTCAATCATCATTAGAACAATGTAGTTTATATTTGAAATTGTCAACAACAGTATTATCAAGACTTGTCAACAAGTCTTATCATTCAATGTGTTTTTCATGTGGGTTTCAAATTCTGTGCATTTTTAAGCTGAGAAGGTGAAAGTGATATATGTTGCACCTGTTATCCTTAAGCAGTCCGAACACTAGAGTTGTAGTCGAGACTGCCTAAACATAGACCAAGACATGACCAAGACCAGAGGGTATCGAGACACGACCAAGTCCAGAGGGTATCGAGACCAAGACAAGACCAAGACCAAGACCAAGACCGACCAAGTCAAGACCAAGACGAGACCGGAAATTAAAAAACAGACTAGCGTTTAAGTTACACCAATACGTGAACAATGGCGCAGCCGTTAGGAAAATATATACAATGTACCATGGTGTGTAGTGTAGAGTGCTGCGTCATATAAGGCTTTGTGATGAGCATGAGCTCGCTGCTTGGCTGCTTTATGCACAAACCCCCTTGAGACCTCTATGTCCGAGACCAAGACAAGACTGAGACCAAATACAGTCGAGTCAGAGACAAGACCAAGACCACGTAGAAGTGGTCTCAAGACCGGTCTCGAGTACTACAACTCTACCTAACACTAAGAATTATCATAACAATAAGACGTTGTTAGTTTCACCCAAAATATAGATGAAAAAGGGATGTGTATTCTGGCTAAACAACAAAGAGTGAGGATGATTGATTCCTTTGCAATATTATAACTTTCATTTCAAGTGTTTTTGTGGTTATTCTTGTGATGAACTGGCAACACAATCCCTCCACACCTTCTGGTGTTCATGTGCACCATCTCTTTTCTTCGTCTGGCCATTCATCAGACAGCCAGCGATGAGACAACTCAGCAGCTGTGGCACATCAGGACTGTCCTGGCCAAAGTAACCAAACATTTGGGGCGAGGAGGAAGGGGACTGAGTGGACAGAGCGAGAATAAGCAAGAGAGAGAAGGCAGCACAGTGGTTAATATGTTCATCTACCCTATAGTGACATCAGGGATCAATGGTGGCTCAGTGGTTAAAGCAGGTGGACAGAGTAGGTTGTCCACCAACCGTAGGGTCGGCGGTTCCATCCCCTCCCTCGATTCCCCCTCCTCCAACTGTCCACATGTCGAAGAGTCCTTGACCGAGACACTGAACCCCAACTTGCTCCCCGGGCGCTGAACATAGCAGCCCACTGCTCCTATGTACCATAGGATGGGTCAAATCCAGAGAACAAATTTTGTTCCCATATCTAAAAAAATACTGGGAATGACTAAAATGTAATCTAATCTAGTCTAATCTAATCACATATGGGAGTTGACCACCCAGATGTATGATATTCAAGTGCATCGTAATCAATTAGAATATAATCAAAAAATTTGTTTCAGTAATTCAATTCAAAAAGTGAAACTTGTTTTTTAGATGCATTACACACAGAGTGATATATTTCAAGCATTCATTTCTTTTAATTTAGATTATTATGGCTTACAGCTAACACAACCCTAAGCAGTAAAGACCAAAAAAAAAAAAAAAGATTTTTAATACAGACGTGTTGGCCTACTGAAAAGTGTGTCCATGCACTGTACAGTATATGCACACAATACTTCCGGGCTGGTCGGAGTGGCATGGAGGCGATCAGATTGTGGCACTGCTCAGATTTTTATAGAAGCCCAGGTTGCTTTAATAGCTTTCAGCTCGCTTGCATTGTTGGGTCTGGTGTCTCTCATCTTCCTCTAGATAGATTCTCTATGGCGACTAGGTCAGGGCGAGTTTGCTGGCCAATCAAGCACAGTGATACCATGGTCATTAAACCAGGCCTATTGGTAGTTTTACCGCCTGGTCGGCTAAGTGTCTGCCAGGCTGGTTCACCACTGGGTCTACAAAATAGTAATGATTAGTTACAAACCGCTTGCGTTTTCAATAAGTTGTACATCATTATGTTACCACTAACAGGTTTAAACATGTCTTGACTTAATCCCTCAGGACTATGTTGAAATAAAGCTTTGTGGAGGGGAAGCGCTGGTCGGCTGTTTCGCTATTACGTCACTAAGGGGATTTTTCGTAATCTTTTCGATTCATTACGATCACGTGCAGTACTTTAAAACACCGCCAGGGGGCACTAGCAGTAAACATGTGAACAGTAAAAAAGGGTTCCTCTATTTAAAATGTAAATTCTCACTCAAAATGCATTTAAAAATAATTCGCGTGGATGTGTAATTATACAATGTGTTGACTTTTTGGTTTGGTGTTCCTCGTGTTTGTACATCAACAGTCTAATGATTTTCTCTTCCAGTGGAAGACAAAGGAAGCGTTATATTAAGTTTGACAGTCTGGAACTTAACATCTGCGTGGTGTCTGTTTTTAAAACAATTTAATGACCAGGGAGGTCCATTGACCGTAGTTGCCCAGCAACAACAACAGTAACAACAAACAAACAAAAGAAGAGAGCTACAAAATAAGACGTCACAAAGGACTACACACATCCATCTATTTTTGTCCATCCGTCCATAGCCATCTACCATTTTAATCCATTTGATCCATTTATTAATCCTAATCCATTTATTGATGAACCAACACATTACTGTATTCTAACGTATGTAAAGCCGCCCACACAAAAAGACGACCGCCCGATCGGAGTCGGGCTATAATCTCACCGATTTGGTCAAAAAAGTGTGAAATACACACCTAGATGCAATGACCCCTAAACAGCAGGTGGCGCTAATCTGTAAATACCAGGACCTCTCTCTAGTCTAGACCAAAACACAGAGCATACTGTTGTCGGCAGAGAGTGAGCAGTCAAGAAGGATTGTAGTAGTTGTATGCTAGCTGTATATTAATATGTATTCAAGAATTCAACATAAACTATCAAAACGATGCCAAACAATGCGTCGAGAGAGAGAGAGAGAGAGAGAGTGTCGACATCGTCGGCGCTTTCGCTGTTTATCTCACTTCCGGGGCTTCACTGAGTCACCAGTCAAGGGCTAGAACCTCCGCCAATCAGATTGGTAAAGACTCAATGACGTGTAGTGACCGATGACACACGTCGAACCGGCTGACAACAATGGCGACGACATCAACGACGGCCGACCTCACCGGACACACCAGAGAGACTCGTGTCACTGACCTCTCAAGACTCACTGGTGACCCATTTTCGGCGCAGTGTGTGTGTGTGTGTGTGTGTGTGTGTGTGTGGGCACCTTAACTGAACCCCAACTTGCTCCACCGGGCTGCTGAACATAGCAGCCCCACTGCTTCTATGCACCATAGGATGGGTCAAATGCAGAGAACACATTTCATTGCCATATCTAAAAAAAAATACTGAGAATGACCAATGAAGACCAAAAGGTCCTTTCTCTTAATGTATGACACAACCCCCCCCTGTTAGATTTGTTTATGGAAGGGGATGCCAGTGATGGTCAGGGAATTAATTTCTAAGTCAACAAACGGCCTCTGGCACCTAGCCAACACAGGTTTATCTGGCGAGAGTTCAGCCATCCACCGTGTCACCACGACAACCAGTCACTTCGGCAGGTAGTGGATTACTGTTGCCCCATTCCCCATTCCCCCCCCCCCCCCCCCCCCCCCCCCCACCCCCAACCCCTCTCCCGTTTCTGTTGTGGTTGGGGAAAACAGGGGTGTGTGTGTGGTGGTGTGGTGTACCGCACATACGGCAAGTCACATCTCGTGGTCACTGGAAAGCAATTTCCCTGATGCAGAGATGAGGCACCTGTATGGCAAC
>JAXIVH010000736.1:0-10000 GCA_036785325.1 Urophycis tenuis | reverse complement strand
ATCCCCTGGCGTCAACAGTCTCACCTGCAAGCCAAACCTGCATTCACGTCTCAATTTTCTGCAAGTAGCTCTGAATACAAATACATGTCATTACAATTACACTATTTGCAATAGCTAAATACAAATAGTAATCAAACACACACAACAATATTACTGAACAACAAAAGATTAACATTTGTTGCCTGTTCTACAGCTTGGCTGAATTCTCCATCCATCCATCCATTATCGTGACCGCTTATCCTCTACGAGGGTCGCGGGGGGGCTAGGGCCAATCCCAGCTGCAACGGGCGAGAGGCGGGGTACACCCTGGACAGGTTGCCAGCCTATCACAGGGCTAACATACATAGACAAACAACCATTCACACTCACATACACACCTATGGTCAATTTAGAGACACCAATTAACCTAATCCCCAACCTGCATGTTTTTGGTCTGTGGGAGGAAGCCGGAGTACCCGGAGAGAACCCACGCAAGCACGGGGAGGCTGAATTCTCGTTTTTGGAAAATGGTGTTTGCGTGTCGCAACTAAATTTCACAGTTAGCCGCAATATCGACTGTCTACTCAATGATTATTCTAGGCATCGCCTGGAAGTCCCTGTGGCTCAAAGCGTCGTCGGCTCTAGTGATATTTCACGTGAACGTTACATATCTGTCACTGGACACCACCGGGTTTCCTGATGCAGAGATGACGAGGCATCTCTGCGTGCTGTGGCAACGCGCAGGTGCCCAGAGGAGCCAGCGTCAATGAAACAGTAGTGTAAGAGCCATTCACTATGTAAGAGGTAATCATTATGTTCACTTGGTGTCCTTCCTTCAATGTACCAATTGGTGGCGCTGTACTGTGGCATGACCGCAGGTATTTAGGTAATTCATTTCACCTTTGTTTGTTTGTTGACCCCGGAAGGGCAAACGGTTTTTGACCGACGCGGTGGTGGCTGTGGATTTTGTATTGTGGTGACAAAGGATGTATTCGCGGTATGTAATAAATAAGTGTACTTTTGCATCTCAGTTGAGACTCCTTTTTTCGAAAAGAATCCTACAGTAAGCCAGCGGCGCGTCAGCCAGGTGTCCTGGGAGTCAACCACCGATGCTAGTTTGGTATCAGATCAAGCTGCAACAGGTAGAGCTAGCGTAGGCGGGACCCTCCATGTGTTGGGTGTGCAACTCATGGTGACCGTGTTGGTTTCATTGTGGTTTGAGACAGAGGAACGCGCAGCAAGCAGAGATGTAAGATGTGCAATGAACCAAACATGATGGGGATGACAGGGCGGATGAAACAAACAATTCGTCATTGTAAATTGACAGTATACACATTGCCATGGTCAGTCCTGTCAAGGGGAGAATAGCTCTCAGTTGGATTTAAGCTTCATAATTAAATTCCATAAAGACATGAGACACAGCATTTGACAGCACCAGGGAATTTCTCTAATCGCACAATTAAAAATGATTACCATCTTTTGAAGTGCGTCTGCCAATTTCTACTCAATCTCCCACTTCCCACAGACATCTTCAAAGGCACATGCCGTGTTTCTCTTCTGAAAACTAGCCACTCCTAAAGGTCAGCGCTGGCTCGGGCCTTATATCATTTAGTATTTTTGTACTACTACTATTTTTGGCTCCCGGAGGCTGGAGCTGCCACTTGACAAAGACACTGTGTTCTGTGTTAAAATGACCCTGTGTTGTTTTTGTTGTTGTCTGTCCATATGTCGGGGAGCTGGAAACGCAGAGAGCTATTTATACGCTTTCAATCCCACCCGAGCCGAGCACAATGACGCTCCGAAGAAACATCTCTCTCTCTCTCTCTCTCTCTCTCTCTCTCTCTCTCTCTCTCTCTCTCTCTCTCTCTCTCTCTCCCCCTTTTATCTCTACATGTGTTTCTCATTTCTCCTCCTTCATCCCTCTCAAAGGCTTTCCTCTCCCCTTTCTGTTCCTTGATTTCTCTCTTACCCTTTCTCTGCTCCATTCTATCTCCCATTTTCCTCTCTTTCTCTCCGTGTCGTTCTCCCTCTCTCTCTTTCTCTATATATCACTATTTCCCGAAAGAGAAGAGAGAAGGAGGAGGAGGGGAGGGCGGGGGGGGGGGGGGGGGGGGGGGGGGCTGGGGGGGCTCTCACTCTCTCTTCCATGTTTCCCGTCTCTCTCTTTGGTTCGTAGCTTGCTGTTGCTATGGAGCCCAGAATCAATGACATCACGCGGCAACGTGTGTGTGTGTGTGTGCGTGCGTGTGTGGAGATGAAAGGCGAGTTCTGAGGGCCGTCAGCACAGCGAGCAGAGATCAGGTGACAAACAGCAGGTAAATGTCCGCTTCCATGTATAGCGTGTGACACACACACACACACACACACACACACATGCAAACATAATCAAATGTCATGGGTTACCACGTCCCATGCTCTATGTGCCTGCAGACCATGTGTTAAGATCGCCAGCCGATTCAACACACACAGACATGCAAACATAATCAAATGTCATTGGTAGCTACGTCCCATGCTGTATGTGCCTGCAGACCATGTGTCAAGATAACCATCCGACTCAGCCTGTATCACATCTGTCATCACCTCACACACACGCACAAAAGTATGCGTAGTACGCATAAGCCTAGACATTGTATGCGCATTATAGTATATGCCAACCTTTGAAGCACCAGACAGTAAAAATGCTGTAGCTGAACAGCAAGTGCTTCATTTAAGCAAGAGCCCAGCAAGAGCCCAGACCACTGGCTGACCTCTTACAGAAATGTTGTGCAGTGCAGTTGTAAGGTCAAGAGATTGGATGCAGCGATGGCATAGTATGTATCTCTGTTCTGGACTTCAATCCAGCAATCAAGCCATCCCATGAGGTGAAGGTTATTTAACCTTGAACAAACATACTTCCCATCCAAAAAAAACATTTGGTGTTCTTGTCCCGAAAAAGACTTCTGGCACCAATGGATTTTTCCTGCAAAGCAATTCACGAAGACCTAACCAGACTGAAAATTGCTTGGGATGAGGAACTACCAGATAAGGTAAAAGAGCAGTGGTCAGATTGGTTGACAGAACTCCATCTTCTGGAACATGTACAAACATGCAATGCACCCGCTAACTTTGGAGATCATAGTTGCTCAGTTGTCCCACTTGGTAGATGCTAGTGAATATGTGAATAGGGAACTGCTAGATATCGTTTACTGTTAAACAAGTGCAACCGGTTCACTGAATGTCTATGATTGGGGAGGCCAGGGTTGCACCTTTAAAGCAACTTACCACGTATGGAGCTGACTGCGGCTACCACTGGAGAAAAAATGGATTGAAAATTGTGAGTATTGAAAAAGGAGCTGCAGTTACAGCTTGAGAGCTCTGCTACTTTGGACAGCGCAGCAGTAATCATGTCATCTCAGAAACAAAACAACAATATTCCATACATTTGTGGCTAACTGTGTTTCAGTTATCCTGAAGGATTCCAGCATTGAACAATGGAGATATGTGAATACATCCTAGAATAAGCGTGGATCTGAGGGCCAGAATTACCCTGTAGCAGCCCAACGGAGGAGTGGCCGAAAAAACAGATGTTTGTGAAAAGATACTTGTGGATGATCCTGAAGCAAAGAAAGTGAAGACAAACCTTGTGAAGGTGGCAGAGGATAAAGGACTTCTCAAGCAGACAATGGGGCATTTCTCTTCTTGGGCAAATCTGAATACCCAGAAACCCAGAAATATTGGGTTACTGGTGCAGCAATCATTGATTTACATGAGATTACAGGATGAAAAACAATGCCTGATCTTTAAAAAAAAAAAATCGTTTTCCAGATGATCCACCTTTCTCTAGGGTTGACCTGCATCTGCTATAAGAGCAGTACATATTGAAGTTGCTTCCATATTAGACACAGCCTAATGTATCTACGCAATATGCCATTTCATTGTAAGGAAAAGGCATGTCACAAAAATCCATTACAACAACAGGAAAAGCTTGTCAAAGGGGCAACCAGTGAGTGGAATCACCCAAAGACTGAAGGTCGCCTTCACAAATGTGGCCTTAAGTAGACATTTAATTCTCCCACCAGCTCTTATCTCCTCAGTCCAGGAGAGATTAGGTCTGTGAGTAAGGCTCTGAACTGTACTGCGAAAGAGCAAGTTCTTGAAGAAGAAAACCTCAAGACAGTCTTCTTTGACATGGAGGCTATGATTAACAGCCCACCAATGACAAAATAATTTCAATAATTGACTAAGAAGCATTGACTCCCAATCACCTTTTATTATTCACGACCAAGCCATCAGCGTTTATTCAGCATTTATATTTTAGACCGCTCCCGGGCAAATTTCGGACCATTCAGGCATCTCTTCAATGATTGGTTTGGGGAATCCATCTTGTCTAGCAACAACAATGGTGGAGAAAGGAGTAGCGAGGGAGGTTAGGTTTGTTAGTTATATATTCAAAATTGTGGTCTCTTCTGCTGTTTTCTACTCCCCAATCTTACCTGCAGCACATCAATTGCTGAGAATCTGTACTTTTTATATCGTCTCTGGTCATATCTACTGAGAAAGCATAATTGATGATTGAAAGAAAATGTATTTTCTTTGTTTTTATTATTATTTTAGAATTTAGGTTTGTTTACTAGATTTATCGTCTGCAGAAAATTTACATAGGGAAAGTAATCCAAATACTTTTTATTGGTTGTTGGTTTCCACTCCCAGTATCAGCTGGAGCATTTGCCTGATGGCGGATTAATCCTAGCAATTTCTTAAAATTACTTATCAGAGATACAAACACACGAATCATAACCATCATGTAATAAGAGGGAAGGAAAGACAATTAAGAGAAGTAATTTATTTTTGTGCTTTTGGCAGCGGAAGGATAAACAGATCTCCATGGGGAAATATTTCATATTTCAAAGTTGCATTGTTTTTTGGTATAACAAAAAAAAAAAGTAATAATGCATACAATGATAATTCATCACAGCCATTAGAATCTGGCCATGTTTTTGCTTTCCAGTCCAGAGAGACTCTAGTCTCAAAGTAGTCAAAAAAGTAAGTCAAGTGTCACAGCAGGAGAGTTCATGTCAAGCTGCAAATCCCAATTTCCTCGACTCGGGTCGAAGGCTCCAGTCAAATAGTCAAAGAAATGACGACCCATGCAATTTCCAAGGTTGGAATTGTATATAAATGGAATATAGACTATCAGTAACAAATGTGAAACAAAATGTATGTAAAACTGAGAATGGTTACGCTCACCCTTCTTGTCAGCTCATATCGACATGAATCCAAATTAGTATGAATAATGAGAATAATGATCGGTCATATAGATTGCTTGATTTTGTGGTCAAATGGTGCGTTGCTTCAAATGTTGCTGCTGCAAGGAATCGTGGGATACCATTATCTCCTTTCCTTTTGTAAAGTATGGTCCAGTGTACCTTATGTTAGTAGTTTGGCTTCCTGGCCTATGGCCTGGTTGCCCTACTGGACGGTAGTGGCATTGCATTTGTTTTGTTTTGGACACCATGTGCTTTTGTGTTTGTTCCCATGTGCCTTTGTTTGATTTTGAACTCCACCCCTCTTTCGCCACACCTGCCCTGCTCATTATGTTAATTGATTTTCCCCCTAGGTTTCTGTTGATTCAATTAGTCCCCCTTCCACTATTTAAGCACTGTCTGTTTTGGGTTCTGTATCAGTTCGTAGCTCAGTTCCGGATGAGAAGTTTGCCTGTGCCTCTTTGCCTGTTTTTGGACTCTGTTTTCTGTGATTTGTGAGTTGTGAATTGTGAGTTATATTTTTACCTTTCTGACTGGATCTTCTGTGAGTTCTCCTTTGGACATTTTTTCCTTTTGCACCATTTTTGTGCTAAATTGACTTTCTGTTTTGAATCAGCCATTAAAAGCCTGTTTTGACTGCATCCGGTCTGCATTTGGGTCTTTGTCTGCAAACCTTAACACCCGCCAGAATAGGAGTACAGAGGATGCCATTGCCACGGCACTGCACTCCGCCCTCTCCCACCTGGACAAAAGCCATACATATGTTAGAATGCTGTTCATTGACTTCAGTTCAGCATTCAACACCATCAACCCCTCCAAACTGATCACCAAACTCCGTGATCTGAACATTGCCCCCTCCCTCCGTAACTGGATACTGGACTTCCTGACCAACAGACCGCAGTCTGTTAGGATCAACGGTCACACTTCCTCCACCCTCACCCTGAACACTGGCGTTCCGCAGGGCTGTGTGCTGAGCCCTCTCCTGTACTCTCTCTTCACCCACGACTGCACACCGACACATGGTTTAAACACCATTGTGAAGTTTGCAGACGACACAACGGTGATAGGCCTCATCAGCAACAATGATGAGTCAGCGTACAGGGAGGAGGTTCAGTGCCTAGCTGCGTGGTGCGCCGACAACAACCTGTCCCTCAACGCCACGAAGACCAAGGAGATCATCGTGGACTACAGGAAAACAAAGGTGGCACGCACACCCCCCTCCACATTAACGGACGGAGGTTGAGCGGGTATCCAACTTTAAGTTTCTGGGAGTCCACATCTCCGACAGTCTATCCTGGTCCCTCAACACCACTGCCCTAATCAAGAAGGCTCACCAGCGCCTCTTCTTCTTGAGGAGACACTAAAAAAGGCCCACCTGTCTCCTCAGATCCTGGTGAACTTCTACCGCAGCACCATCGAGAGCGTACTAACCAACTGTGTCACAGTGTGGTATGGTAACTGCTCCGCCTCGGACCGGAAAGCACTGCAGAGGGTGGTGAAAATCGCCCAACGCATCACCGGTTCCCCACTCCCCCTCCATCGAGGCTGTCCAGAGGAAGCGGTGCCTGCGTAAGGCGCGCAGCATCGCAAAGGACAGCTCTCACCCCAACCATAGACTGTTCACCCTCCTCCCCTCTGGAAAGCGCTACAGGTCTCTGGGCACCCGGACCACCAGGTTCAGGGGAAGCTTTTCCCCAAGCTGTCAGCCTCCTGAACTCCAAACCCACATGACATTGCCCCCCCCCCCCTACAGCACCACCTGCACACTTACTTCTATTTGCACTACTTCTATTTTGCACATTGTATACTGTTTACACTTTACACTTTTCACTTGCATGTTATGCCACTGTGAGTAACTGTTCAATACCTCGATGATCACTACCTCCATCTGCACTGTTTGTCACTTTGTTAACTACCTATAATTACCGTCATTTTTAATAACCACTGTCACTTTCAATTTTGCACCTTATTCTGCATTTCTGCATTTCAACCTGCACCTTAATCGCTCATTTGCACTTCTGTTAGAACGCCAACTGTATTTGTTGTCCCTGTACTTGTACTCTGCACAATGACAATAAAGTTGAATCTAATCTAATCTAATCTATGGCTAACAGAGATATGAAAGGAAGCATTGAAGCACCTTCCTTAGAATTTTAGGCTTAGGCTGCAACCTTCCACCCCTTCAGGATCGGCACACCTCCAGGGTCCTGAGGCAGGCAGTTAGACCCCTCTCATCGTGGACACAAACTCTTTGACCCTCTCCCCTCTGGCAGGAGGCTGCAGTCCATCTGGATTCAAAACCTCCCACCAACATGAACAGCTTCTCCCAGCAGCAGTTGGGATCATGCATCGGAATAGGAACTTTATAACACTCAGTAATACTTGATGTTTGATTGTTGGCTATTGTTGGTGTTGTTTGTTCAGTGTTCTGTTGACTGTAACCACCAGGACAAATCATCGTAGGTGCAAACCTACTTGGCAATAAAGTTCTTCTGAGTTCTTAGTTCTGAGAATTTAGAGAATTCAAATAGCCGTAATTAGGGCTGTCACTTTTGGGTCAGTTGGGTCTATCGGTTCTACAAAAGTGAATCATTTGCCTTGATTGCATGAAGCAGAACTAACGAAAAGTGTTTTTACTTAGGAATGAGTGATGATGAGTGAGTGAGGTTCCAACCTGAAGTGAAATGACCCGAAAGAGTCGAAATGGCAGCCATGATAAGAGCTGTTGGAATTCTATAAATGCTAAAGAAAGACATTTCAATGCTTCCTTATTATCTCCTATAGCATACGGTACACTAGACCACCCTATAGGAAATGAATGGAGAGAATGCAGCTCCACAATTCTTTGTGGCATCATTTAACCAACACACCATTCGGCCCAATCGGTGCCAGTAAGTATTTCAATGTGACAACATAATTTCACCTTTGTAACCAGCAGCCTATATTTGGTTGCTCAATTACAACCTCGGTAATTCAGTTGTATTTTTTCAACAGGTTGCCCCACGTTTAGAGTGCCTGCGTGAAAGGGCTGATGACGCACATTTGGTCTTCAAAACTTCGTAGTTGCACCAGGACAGGACATCATTCCACAACGTCGGCTGACGACGTAACCACGTGACCTCGCGTTCTCACCGCAGTTTGTTCCTTATTCTTTTTGAATTCTTCTTCTCTTTCACATCTCTCATTGACCTCATGACCTTCCGTCAACGAAATTCAGAAAGGACATGGGACAAAGGACATGGGACGCACGTTTTTTGACTGTTCGACCTAGAACCTTGGAGTGACCACACAGATCCTTTTTAAAGAGGCGTCATCGAAATGACATACCTCTAATTATGGCTCTCAACGACGATATTTCATTCGTCAAAAAAACTAGAAATTGTCTTACAAACTAACAGCGTTCTGTGTTTTTTTCTTTTCTTCATACCACTCTAGTGACGTGTACGAGACCTGGTTTCAAAATGGCAGTAGTTCATATGGTTTTAGATTTTTTTTGAAACGTCACACTTAGGAAACTGCTGATATAGAAGGATTGTGTGTGTGTGTGTGAAGACGGAAATGTGCGAGTGAAAGTCATGCTTCTCATAAAGTCTGTGCGGGAACGCACTGAGGGTTGATACAGTGTTACGCCAGCACTGTTATCAACCGCCACCCCCAGAGAGAGCCAGCTAAAGTAAAACAGACGGAGCTCTGCAGACAGCAATGAAATAATGCCTTCTTTGTTCCACACCCACCCACTCCCACACAGACACAGACACACACACACAGACACACACACACAGACTCCACCGTCCATTAGTAGACCTACAGGACAGACAACAGGCCAGCAGAGAGAAGGAAAGAGTGGAGTGGCTTTTACACTGTCCTACCAAGTCACCGCCCTCTCCCTCGATTACTGTTATGCATCCTGTTCGCCCGCATGCATCGAACACCCACTGAGACACCAAAGACAAACAAGACACAGAACCGGAGCGACGTTTACAACGCAGGACCATGTCGTCGTAGCAGCGTCCACTCCCTTTACTGTTGACCGACCCCCCCCCCCCCCCCCCCCGTCACCTCTCACCCCTCCACCGTGTCATCCGTTCACCCCGTCGATACAGACATGAGATGGAATAACGCAGGGCAAAGAAAGAAGGGCCCATTCTCAGTCTGTCCAAAACATACCAGAGAGAGAGAGAGAGAGAGAGAGAGATGAGAGAGAGAGAGAGAGAGAGAGAGAGAGAGAGAGAGAGAGAGAGAGAGAGAGAGAGATGTAAATAAGGGTTGCGCTGCCGCCTCCCTCCCCCTCTGCGAGCACTCCCCACAACACACGTGTGGATGCAAATCCCAGTGTTTTGTGTTCTCTCACATGCAAAACATGAGGCTGTTGTGTCGTTGGAAGAAAGAACATAATCAATAAAAATGTGAGAGCTCCAAAACTCCAGGCGGGGGGGGGGGGGGGCGGGGGAGCCCATGCAGGCCGCAGGGCGTTCACATGATCCATGGTGCAGCTGATGGTAAATCACGATGGGTAGGAGGGAGGGTCCGATCGCTACGTACAGTGCACGTATTCCACTCTCTCCTCCGTTTAATAAGAATACGGTCCCTTGATTGTACAAGGATGCCACTGGTTCACATGAACATTGGCATTCATGCCCCAAAGGCACCTTCATTTAAAAGCCACACTTATAGGAGAGCCGATTTACTGAACAGCAATGCAATGAGAACGCGTTCACTCGACTGCCCTACACCGCCGCGGCAGGGCCTTCCACTAAACATGTTATGAGAGTGAAATG
>JAXIVH010000735.1:32500-47500 GCA_036785325.1 Urophycis tenuis | reverse complement strand
TTTTCTGTTCGGCTGTTGGGTATATGGGGATGGCAGTATACCCTGAACTGGAGTGACGGGTTCATCAATGAATGAAAATCCATTCCATAGTGATAATTGACCATTTGTTGATATTGAACTATCAGCAGAAATATTGATGGCAATATGGGACATCGAACTCTGGTTCAATCAAAACGGTTGAAATTATGGATATACAGTACAACTGGGTAAGGTGAGGATCCACTGAAAATTGCAATACATTAACAAGCATTATCTGTAAAAGAGACAATATATGGCTGGGGGGAAAAAACTGCTTGAAACAACCATTCGATTAAGATGCATTTTATAACGCGCGAGGTGGTGGAAACGTTACGAATATTGAGTGCACGTTGGAGGTCTATCGTTCTGCGTTCACCTTCCCACATCCACGTTCTTTTTTTTTTTTCTTCCAATGATACATCTATCAGACTACATAGCTCGCACCCTGCAGACAGCCAAGTCATCTCACCTATCTGTTCCAAACATAGGATTCCGTGCACAATAGGAACTGTCATTTCCACGGCGTGTGCACGTCCCGCAAAACGACCGCACTTGTTGTGAGTCCCGGTCTCAGGTTTTTTTTTTTTTGTATATATATATATATTAATATATATATATATACATACATAACCTACCGAATGGCATGCAAACAGACAATAGCGAAGCATTGCTCATAGATGGTTTACCTGGAGGAAAAAAAAAACGTGCAGCCCCGTGGAAGGACTCCTTGGTCGCCTTGCAGAACCGCTATACCCTATGGCTTTCGTTCAGCGCGTCCACTAGCAGACATAGGAATGCAATGAAAATTCATTGGCAACGGGGATGTGGCAGCAGGCATTCGATGCAGACCCAAAAGGTTGGCGAGGCTTTTTTTTTCCTCCCTCTCTCTCAGAATGAGGCGATCGAGCAGCAGCAGCAGCACGGTCGGGCGCGGGGACCTACGGCGTGAACGAGCATCGATCGGCGACCAATCGCGTGTAAAGAGAAGCTACAACCAATTCTGAGACGTCGACGAGACGAAAATACATCGCGGTCGTTCCGTCGCTCCTCCCGTGTGTGCATATTTATGACACATGGCACGTTACATTGCCGTCCCATCGTCTCTTCCCCCCCCCCCCCCCCCCGGACGACCAAGATCGCAGTGAGGACTTAATTGTGGGCCTAGTACGTGTCGTATCGAAACACCTATATACACCACGTCAGACACACACGGCATCTGTGTGTCAGTGGAAGCAGTAGATAATAAAGACAGCCGCGTATATCTTGCTTGTTTACTTCTAGGGTCGTCGCTGCTGCCTCGGATGGGCTATTGATTTTTTGTGTTTGCATGCGATTTCCAAGCTCACGAGACCCATTGATTGGACAAAGACAATCCCATGTCCGTTATCATAACATACACACATGTGGGTGGTTTGCAAGAGGCAATTTAAATTAGGCATATAGGGCCTACAATACACAATGTATTGTTGACTTGTCTACCTTATTGGATAGATTCAACACTTTCTAAGAAATGCATGCATTTCGTCGACAACGGGCCATGAGGAGAGAACAAGAGCGTTACTGTTTGATGTTGTTGGCTCAACATGCTTATAATAGCTTTACCTTAATCTTGTAAAACTCCCACAGTAGGCCTGGTGATCTAGCACAAAGCACAATGACTATCTGCGTGACGTGATAGTATACTGTAATGCTATTCTCCCATTAAGGCCACTGAGGCTTCCATCCATCATCCATTGGTAATTGTTGATGTGGAGGGACTCTGAGGGTGTGGATTCTTCTTCTCTTCACTGTGCAGCTTCAAAGGTTCAGACATGAAAACATTTTATTTGATTATTATTGTTTTAGTTCCAACCTTCATTCAACTTTTCGACTGCTTAATTATGAAAGAGAGAATTAGCTCTTTAACTCAATCAAAGGAGGGGGAAAAAAGCAAATCATTACTAGGTATAATATTAATTATCAGCAACATATAGCTTAGTAGGTCTATGGCCATCCTAAAAATGACCATGTATATGCACAGCAGCAAGGCCCTCCATTTTGAGTGTATCTGAAATGCAGACACGTCAGTCAGAGCCTGCTTGGCCTGTTCAACCATGGAGTGACCTGCTAGCTCACTGAGGTAATTTACCTCATAAACATTCCCAGATACACTCCTTGAAGGTCAAAGGGTTGGTGGCGGTCAGCATCATCATCCTCAGTGTATAGTCACACGAATGGCTGTTCATTTCCAAAGGATTGGTCACTACATCAACCAGTCAAGCAACTGAAAATCCATTGATAAGATTTTTTATGATCAACATAAGATTCTATGATGAATGATCAACATTCTAAATATAGCTAAATATGTGGTTGAATGCCTCTGTTATATTAATTGAACAATGTGTGTGTGTGTGTGTGTGTGTGGGGGGGGGGGGGGGGGGGGGGGGCACTTCTTTCAGACATTGTATAGTTAATGTATATCTGATTAGAATAAAAAATTGTGTCAGTCAACTCAAGTTGATTGCATTTAATCACCAAGGAAGAACCCTTGAGAATGAATGAAGAATAAAGAGATCCCGCCATTCAGGGATGGTTATGATTGCAATGGGTGCCATAATGGACAGTATAATGGTTGTATAACAAGCAAAACAGTTCAAAGTGAGATTAAGTTGTTAGGAAATATTAGTAATTAGTAATAATGCATGGTGGTGTAGAGGTTTTGGAATGTGGGCCTATTATCGGCTGTAATATTGTTTGTTTTGCATTGAAGCTTCTGTAGATTAATTTAATTAAAATCAAAATCAAAATATGAATAATTAACAGAGCCTGACTGATTAAGAGAGTAATGACTGTTATAATAAAAATAAAAAAAAAGATGATAAGATGATTACAAACCAGGCTTTTTTAAAGTTGCAATGGCTGTGTAATTTATTTTCCCTTAAACAATAGAAACTGAAACTTTCCATGAGGGGGTAAAAACTTCTTCAAATTCTAATAACCGCAAACAACTGGTCAAGAACTTTAGAGCCCTCTGGTGGCTTGTTCCGCCGCGTGTGTTTCAGTTTCCCTTTAAACGCTGAGCCTTCAAAAAACACATGTTCCCAGAATGCATTAGGCGATGCTTCAGCGCAGAACAAAAGTGGAAACAATAGACATCTATTTCTCAAACAAATACTATAAACTCCATTCAACATCACCTCCAAGTCGGCGAACCACTGACTGACAGCTCTTACATTAAACACGACATCCGTGAGGGATCTGAAATGGCTTTGAAAAGAATACAGAAGGTAAGGTCTTCTCATATTGATGAAGCTAGCACTGAACGGTTCATGATTAAAGCGCAACATTGTTAGCCGGTTTCTTTAGCTTCACAACATGTAATGATGAAACCATTGAGCCCAGAACATACAATCACCACTTTGTACTTTAGTATTACATGTTTATACTTGTATCGATATACATGTATTTTCAACCCTATGCTTCTCTGGAAGTCTGATCGTCTCATTTTAATCAGTTAACTTAATTTAGCACTCGCTAACAAACTACACATCCAACATTTTACTAGTTTAAGAATGATCATTGCTCATTTTAGTATTTAATATCACCAGGGTAGTTCTCAATGCTACGGGATTCACGAATTGTTGATGGGATGTTCAATGCAAGGCATTTCCTCTGTTTGGAGGAGCTTCTTGAAACGGTAGCATAACGGATAAGCTAACAGACATTGTAAATAACCCTATGTCCACTGTGTTTGTGTCTTACTCCAGGAGTTAAAAGATCTGCAGAGGGATCCCCCAGCACAGTGCTCTGCAGGACCAGTCGGAGAGGACTGTAAGTTACTGTAGTCGCTATGAATTTACCCCTCATTTAAACAAACTTCAACATTGACGCAGAGAGGGTACACCAACTAATTTCGTTTTTGCTGGTGCCATATTACATTTACCGTACCCACTGTTCATTTGATCAGTGATATGTCACTTATCACGTAGGGCTCCGTTTGTAATCTCGAAAATAAAATGTAATCGCTGCTTCTTGTGCTTTCCCTTTGCAGTGTTTCATTGGCAAGCCACAATCATGGGACCGGTGAGGCTATGCTTCTAGAGCTTTTGGACAATAGTTTTTTATGTCAACCCAAAGCCCCCGTCCTGTATAGGCAGGGGAGGAATCTTTCCACAGACTTTTATGCTCAAGGATTTCCATTGACCTTTTTCTTATGTTAATGAGATTCATTCAATTTGTCTTGGCGTTGTTTTTGCAAAGGACACATAAAATTGTAAAATTTCAGCCGGGCTACCTGCCTGGACGGTCTTGTTGAACTTTGACCTTTTCTATCTTTCAGTCTGACAGTCCATATCAAGGAGGCGTGTTCTTCCTCACTATCCACTTCCCCACGGACTACCCCTTTAAACCACCAAAGGTGAGGCCAGTTTCGATCAAACAGATCTACTGTGCTGAAGCAATAGAGAATGACCAACACAATCTCCTACCGTGTTATGGATGACTTCATTCTCCCCTCAGATTGCCTTCACAACAAAGATCTACCACCCGAACATCAACAGCAATGGTAGCATATGTCTGGACATTTTACGGTCTCAATGGTCACCTGCACTCACCGTATCAAAAGGTAACAATAATGTGTTTGTGGTTATTAGGGATCCATTGAAATTATATCATTGTATAATGCTTTGATATGTGGATACTTGGTCATTGAATCAAACCACATTTCCCAAATATCATGATACATCACCAATAGATAAATTAGCCGGTTGATTACGTGTTACGTGTAAATAATTAACGACTCAATCGATGACGAGAGTCTTTCCAGTCAGTGCGACTCACGACAGCATGATCTTTATTGTCTTGTTGTGTTTTTTTCCCCCCTTAGTTTTATTGTCCATATGCTCTTTGCTCTGTGACCCCAATCCGGATGACCCTCTGGTCCCAGACATTGCACACATCTACAAGTCGGACAAACCTAGGTGAGTATAAACATGTTGGGTTGGGAACACTAGTCATTCCTTTAATCCCTCATTAGTTTTTTATGTCATAAAGTACATGTGTGGTCTTCAACAGTGGATACAGATTATAAATAAATATAAATAAATAAAACTCTTGTGGATAACATTAGAAATGTATGGCAAAATACTAGCATTTCATAGTATATTGACACTTTTTCATCATTTGTTTATTGCTTGAAGCATATGCAATGTTCAGGTTGTGTATTTTGATTCCGGGGCGGGGGATTAAATGACCAGGTTTCATTTTCTTTCCTCTCCAGGTACAACAAATTAGCCAGAGAATGGACTCACAAGTATGCAGTGTAAAATGCTGTGCGGTGCTAGCAACAATGAAAAGAATTCTGATACATTTCTAGCTGGACAAATTCCAAAATGGAAGTCCAAAATATCCACACTGGTTATAAAAAAAAAAAAGTTTAAAAAAAAGGGGGTTTTCATTAGAAGCACTTTCTCTTTCTGGAAATAACTGGTTTTATTCTTGAATTTTATTATTTTCTTTGTTTGCTATTATTATAATTATTATAATAATAATTATTATTATTAATGAAACTGCAAAAAAATATTGTGTGTTTTTATTTTCAGAGACTTATAATGTATGGTGTCAAACTATACAAAATCTATTTTTATTATTTTGCATTAAAAACTAAAGCCCAATGTGCATTACTTGATTTCTATTTTCTTGTGCTAGGGTTAAATTAAGTGAAATGCTGTTATTCAAATTAAGTGTATTTGCTTTTCACACACTGTACATGTTTTTATTTCTATAAACTATGATTGAAAAGTACATTAATATCAACTTATACACAAATGTCTCACCCCTGTTTATTTTGCAGACAATTGTCTATTGTCTTTATTTGCTTTACTAATTTCATAGCAGTGCCTTGTACGTACGCCTTTATAACTTGCAGTCTACTTGTAGCATGTTCAAGTGACCACTAGATGGTAGTGTATATCATTTACAATATATAACCGCAGCAGTTCAATATTCTATTTCGATAGGGACACAACTTTGAAGTTGTGTATTTAGATCCCATTTTCTTCTTAGGATGCAGTTAATTGGTGTTTATCTACCAATGTGTGATACCTAAACTCATGTAGCTGGTGACTGATGGTCGTTACTGGATTGTCTGTAGTTGTACAAAGGATGGCCACAGATTAGATTTTCCACGTCCATTTAGTGTGGTACTTTATGAGACTACATTTTATAAGTCCCTGAATATATACTATTTTATGTTAAACAAATTTAGATAAGCTGAATACACATTTTTATTTTCCGTTTGTGAGCCTATGCCTATAACAAAAAAAAAAAACTCGACAAAAGCTCCGGCATTGAACTTTAGATGATTGGTTTCTGCACAAACAGTGTTCTGGCATAAGAATGTGAGGCCCATCGCGTTGGCTTACAATGAAAGGTTGCATAGTTGTTATAGTTATTTCCGTCGGTCGTTGTGTCTATCAGTGAAATGGTATTCAAACATGCATACAGGACGTTGAATAAATGGTGTTTGCACGTATTCTGCACAGTAATGTTCAGAACAGCCCCGCAGATCAAAACAGTTGGCTATATTATACAGCATCTAATTTCATAAAACCAAGCATTTATACTATTTGCTCCCTGTTCTGTGAATATGTTGAGGGCGACTCACAAAAATATTAAAAACCAGTCTGCTTACAAGCTGTGATGATATTCGGGTTGTATTGCCTCTAGCCTATGCCCATGTAAACAACCCAACATTATTATGCGTCTGCTAATTGGCAATTAGTCTCTCATCCAATGAAATGTCTTTGAGCGGCAACGACTTTAGAGGCACGCGGATGATTCCCATCCTCAAACTCCGGGCTATAGGACGGGACGGCAACAGACCGATCACTTTCGATGTGAATTGTAGCTTATTTGTCACATCATTTCCCCTGTGTGTTCCTTCCTCTTCTACAAGTGATGTGATACCGGCGTTGGGTTCCTCAGTAATGAGGGTCGGTTACTGTAAAGGGGCTACTGGAGTGAGGCAACTCGGGCTTAAGGACAAATAAAATCTAATTTCATTGAATAACGTTTTCGCAGGACACATTTTTAGTTCGCATCATTTTTAAAGACAAAGGGGGAGGTATGCCCAGAAAAAAAAACTTCTTTTGGGAGGAGCCGTCATTTTTCCCCCCAAGATGACACGTGAAACTTTCTGGAGAAGTTGGTTGGTAGGCTCACTCTGAAGTTTGGAGCTCATAACTTAGTAAGAGTGGACCCATCTTGAGTTTTTCTTCTTCAGACTGAACTATATGGGTTAGAATAGCAGGACTTTCTTAAACGAAACGTCTCGTGGAAAAAAAAAAACAGGTCTTGATCCGCTGCCATGATCTACACGGCGAAGTAACGGCGTGTCGTGATTCTTTTAAAGCACAACGCAAGAAACCACTTTTTAATTTTTTTACTTTCGTGCTTAGCTCAACCGAGATTTAAAACGCAGTGGCCACTGGAAACGTTGCTGTGCAGCGCAATGGCTGCCCAGTGCGACACTTTAAGCGGATACTTGCAGCAGCAGCAGCAGCAGCAGCAGCAGTCGGACCAGGGCTCCAACAGCGAGCGCAGCACCGACTCGCCCCTGCCAGGGTCCGAGGACGACCTCACCGCTCCGCACCCACTGCCAGACCCAGAATGGACCGAGGAGCGATTTAGAGTGGACCGCAAGAAACTGGAAATCATGTTGTTAGGTAAAAAAAAAAGTATATATTTATACAACCACGCCACACTGCTACTTTTTGAGGGTTTTTTTTTAAAGCAAATATCCCCTGCGTAATTACTTATTATTTCCTAAGAGCGATGAGGCAGAGGTATTGTTATTGCAGTTGTGTTACCATTGAGAGAACATATAGGCCTATTTGTTTTTACAAGTTGTCGCAGTGGTACCTTCTGTCACTCAGTCTCTCAATGTAGTGTCCAAGTGTATGTGAAATGTGTACATTTATGGAGCCCAAACACATGTAGCGTCCTCCTGCTTGCACACTGTACTGTTATAGAAGTAGTAACGCCGTCTGACCATGAGAAGTCGCTAATGTTTTCGCAGAGTTAATCAAGATTAAAAAAGTACCCCCGATTTTAAAACCATCATTACAGCCAGCTGCGTTCCTTCATTGCTGAATCGGAAAAAAGATATCAATTTGTTTGTAAATTCAATTCAATTAAATTCAATTTACAATAAATGTTTGTAAATTGAATTTAATTCAAAGTCACATACAGTCATCACTAAATTAAATATTGTTAATCATCTAAGGTTCATTAACCGTAGGCATTTTTAGTGTATGTCTTGACTTGCTCCATCCAAATACTGTCACTGTAAAGCTACAGGTGGCAAATGAAACCATATCAACATCTAAACATTACCTCACTTGTACACATTGACAGCAGTGTCTGTCCATGTGTCTCCAGTGAGAGATAGCTGTTTAAAATTCAAAATGTTGTGGTTGTTTTAAACACAACACCATCTTAAACTGTCCGTGTGTTGTGTAAGTGGACTCTAGGATACTTTGTTAACATCCAGCAGAAGACTCATAATCAGCTGGGGGAGGGGGGGTTGGGCTGGAGAGAAACATGATGATGATGATGAGGATGATGATGATGATGATGATGATGATGATGATGATGATGATGATGATGATGATGATGATGATGATGAAATAACAAAAACAACTATATCACATCTCAGAACTTCCCAATAAACAGGCCCGGTATTGTAGATCATCACACATTTTTTTTTTTTTTATTACATCTATTTAATCTGATTAGTGGAAATATGTCCTGTCGTTTTTTTAAGTCCATTAAGCTGTTTTCAGTGACCTGTGTTTTCCACTCCACTCAAGGTTATTGAGAAATGGAATGCACACAAACCTTCTTGTATGTCGTGTACACTATAAACATCAAACAGTCTCTGAGTGGGCACTTTAGTCATCCATGACTCCTTAAACCAAGATTTGGTTGTGGAAGACATTAGTGTTGTCTCTTGTTATATTTTTTTTATGGGAGCATTTATCTTACTGCATAGTTTCAAAGGTCCAAACTGTCCTTCCTTTTATTAGGAATAGAGGAAAATAACACAAATGCTAGTAACACAATTCTTCATTACTGCAATACTACTTTCTGCAACGTTACACTGACAAAGAAATTATTCCAAGTGTCCCGCTGGACCACCATGGGCAACTCTGAAAATGAAGAAAAATATATTCTAAGTGTCGAGCTGGACCACCATGGGCAACTCTGAAAGTGGTGAAAAATACATACTACATTCGTATGAAAAATTAAGCCAGAAACCTCAATGTTATCTTAGTGGAAGTAAATGAATGGTACTCTCCTACAGATGGTGCCAAAGTGGATTTACCCCCAAACTCCCACGTTAAACCCATGCCATGAACCGCACTAAAGGCAAAATCCCACACAAAAGGATTGTAATATCTCATCGCAATATTGACAGAGTCCCAATATTTACAAAATACAAATACATATCGGCACTCCAGAAATCATTGTGATGTCCCATTGTGAAGTTCCCCTGCAGATTCACTTCCTTGCTTTTCACATCTCTTCAGCCTTCCTACATTTCTATCCAGGCAGTCAGTTGACTGTATATAGTGGTTGGCGGTCCTCTGCTCCTTCTCTCCACTGCATTCCTCAATGCTCCATGTCATCGTTGCCTCTTCCAGGAAAACAAGTTAACCAAAGGCCGTCCCTAAACCCAACTCCTGGACATATGTACCCCGCGCCACGTCACTCACACGTGTGTGAGTGTGTGTGTGTGTGTGTGTGTTTGTGTGTGAGACCTATTTATTTAATTTTTTTTTATTTTTTGTATTTTACATTTTTGTCAGATTGACTCTATAGTTAGTTTTTCTTTCTTCCCCCCCCCCCCCCCCCCTTTTTTAAGTTTCAACATCTCGTTTGCTTTTTAAAGCTCAACATCTCATTTACTTTATGAGGTAGTTGTGGTCACCTTTTGACCATATTCATGGAGTCGGGCCATCTACAGAAGTTGATACCATATATTACAGTCTGTCTGGTTAGTACTATACATTTTGTCCTAGAGAACGCTTTATCTAAAATATGAAACAGCTTTCGCTTTTGACCTATGCCCTTTTGGAATCCTTCAGGATGTGTTTGATTGGAATCTCTGGGGTTTCTTGGAAACCTTCTCAATGCAGACCTGATGTCTAGGACAGTTTCGGAAGACTTAACCTCACTATTGCAGCTGTGTGTTGTCTGCATGTACAGTATGCCACAATTACTGTTTAACAAGCATGTTATTCAGTTCCACATCTGCACTCTGCTTCAGTAGGCACATAAACATGGAATCCTTGATGGCTGGCTTTGTTTTGATTAGATAACACATAGATCTTGAAGTCAAATTCGTTTTTAACTTCATGATTCAGAGTCCGACAGAAGTTCAACAGATATTAATCCACAGACACAGAAGGTCACACCGAAAAAACATTGATTAAATAGTTTTTACGGGAAGTGTTTTTTTGGCTTAACGTTGTATTGTGTCTGTGAGATTATCTCTGGAGTATCTTCCCTTGTAAGTTTACGGTAAAAGGGTTCGGCAAAGATACATGGGTGGTTTCCGTGGCCAGAAAAACAACCAGATCGAGATTGGCCTTTTACTTTACTTCATACAGGGATTTGATATACTATCCAGACATAAATACACAGACATTTTGGATATCATCATCATAAATTAAATAAAAAACAGATATAGAGGTACTCTCAGTAGAAACACAAATGAAATGTCGCCGAAAACCAGGAACATAAAACCAATGTTTGGCTGGTCAGTGTAGTTGTTGATGACCCCCCCAGGTGATGCCGGATTAACGTCTCATGACATCATGGACTCCTAAGGCCCGCCGCTGCCACTAACGGTAGCTCGTGTTTGGGTTCTCCCATTGTTTTTGGAGGGCTTGGGTGGAATCGAGCGGGAAAATGGTGATTATTAACCTTAGTCATAAAATGGGGATGAAATATATTTGCACTGTGCCAAGCGCAGGGCTTTCCACATGAAACTGTCAGCAGTTTGTGAAGGGACAACAAACCGTCAGCACCTTGACACTGGTGAGTGTGTGTGTGTGTGTGTGTGTGTGTGTGTGTGTGTGTGTGTGTGGTGTGTGTGTGTGTGTGTGTGTGTGTGTGTGTGTGTTTAGTTCCTTACTGTTGGCAAAGTGAGACTGAATTCTTGAATTGTACCGCCTGGAGACCTTGGCAAGGAGAGAGCGCTTGGGAGAAGTGTCTTAATGTGAACAGAGACCCGTAAAAGAACCAGCCCAGGGTGGGAAAACATTAACATTTTCACCTATTGTCCCAATTGCTTGCGTTGTGCATCGGTGCGTGTACTCTGTCTGTTGAGAGTGAGTTGAGATGTGGACTGTAGTGGTGGTCGCTGCTTGGCTCTTCTGTGGGTCTGGGCATGGGTTTGTCCTATAAAGTGTGTGTGTGTGTGTGTGTGTGTGTGTGTGTGTGTGTGTGTGTGTGTGTGAGAGAGAGAGAGAGTGAGAGAGAGAGTGGCGCTCTCACAACATGTCTGCAAATGGTTAAAACACGGCCAACTGATTTATTTTATTGATTTTCCTGTTCTACGGAACCACAGTCCATTACTGGTTAGTTTGGTCCCGGGAACATATAAAAACACAAAGGTAATGCATTACATTACATGTGTAATGCAATGCCAATGCTTTTAAGAAAATAGCATGTTTTTCAGGGTGAAAAATATTTAAAAGATTTGATGAGTCTCAATAATAATTATTATTTATTTGTGATTTAGTTGATAGGGACAGATACAGTGTACATAGACCAACTGAGAACAGCTGTCTGATCCAAGTGTCATAATGTTACTATGCTAATGCTATGCTAACACCCGTACCGAGAACTGCTTTCGTGAAAATAACAGTACAAAATAAGAGTACAACAATGAGGTAAAAATTAAGTTACTGAGTACAGTACAACAAGGTGAAACGAAGGTAAAGATGAGTTCAATGAGATACAATTACACACACACTTAGCTAGTAACCTAGTTACAGAAAACCGCACATGAGTACAAGTGTGTTGCTGTCTTGACCGGGATTCGGTAGCTCTCTTAATAGTCGTGAAGTCTGTGGCAAATTTCAAGTGATCAGCTAGGCAAGTTCTTTGACTTTGCTCCTTTCACAGAACAAGCCGTCTGAGCGAAGGATGTTTTGGACTATTAAACTTTACGGTGGCCACTTGAAGCTGCTCCGGTGGAGCCGCTGCAGCTCTGTAGTCTCGTGGCGTATTTATAGAGGCTGAGGAGCACAAGCCCATTCAAACCCAGGCTTTTCATCATGAAATTCAATTACATCTTGTGTTTACTTAAAATGCTGGCATCCAATACATGTGACGCGACTGTGACAGCCGTTCAGACATTCGGTACGAAACCAAACATTTTGTACGCCCTTAATAACTCCCTTAATGTGTTACGTTGTCGCAAGTCAGTAAATCTCCAAATTGGGTGGCCCTGTTGTCAATCAGATATCAAAGAGACGTCCATCAAATAGGACGAGGTGGCGCTCTCGACGGATGAAGAACCGCCGAACAATGGTGCGCAGGAGGCGAAACACCGGCTAGAATATCGACAAAATGGACGTGCGACTACGCATGAAAGGGGAAATTCACCGCTAACAAGTCGAAAACGAGCTACATGTGCTCCCGTGCCGCCTCTTCCTCCTGGGTGCTGAGTTGGGCCTTTAGACAGGAAGTGAATGTCGTGTGGGGAATGTGCTCCAGGCCCTCACCCTCTTTCTCTTTCTCCCCTCTATTTCCCCCCTCCTCCTTCTTCTTCTGCAGTTAAACACTGTGCTGTTGTTTCAGCTTCCAGCAGAGCTGCTCATGGCAGATGGCAGTTCCCCCCCCCCCCCCCCCCCCGTGCCCGCCACCCCGATTCGACTGCGCATAGTCCACGCACATCTCGTTTCCAGGGCCCCGTTGCACTTAACAAAACACAGGCAAATAAGTTGTACGCGATGGGCAGAAGTGCCTCAGACCACAAGTGGCTGTGCAACTGACGGTTTCCCCCAACCTCTCCATATTTTGTTTTGAACTGCGGTCGGAAATTAAACGAGCCGAAAGCATAAGGTGAACCTGAACGGAGTACGGCTCGAGAACTGGCCATAAAAAATCTAAATAAATCTCTTAACGTGTAAAGCCAGGTACTGTCAGATGTTTGGCATCGCACACGTGAACCAGTGATGTTCAGCATATGGGACAATTAGCCAAAACAAACAAAACCCCCAAAAATGATTTATTATAGCTTACACTCCCCAAACATGTGTGTATATTGTAAGCACTTTATGCTTTTAGATTATGTGGTCCTTTCAATTGTAAAAGATGAATTGAAAATAATTAGGATGTTAAATGTATGGAAAAGATTTTTTAAAGGAGAAAAATGTAATCTACAAAAAATCTGAAAGAATCTCAAATTGCTTATATTTTAAAAGCACCATCATCTATTTCCATTTGTGCCATTTCGTCTTACTGTACTAGCCTTACCCTAAACAGGGAGGCCTTTTGATAGGGAAACTAGTACAGCATGCAGGCAAACAGGCAGGCAAAACAATACACTTTGACAAGACTGAACGAACACCAAGTGTCTTAATGAATTTCCATGCTCGACTATCCCTTTTTCCTTGGCAGATTTTTAAGGTAGTCTCTCTCTCTCTCTCTCTCTTACTACCTCTTTCACTCTCGTTCTCTCTGTCTCTCTCTCTCTCTCATATATATATACTTGGTGTGTAACATGCTGATACAATTAAACAGGTCCATTTGACTTTGCTTACAGGATGAATTCCTTCATCTCGGGGCATGAAGATGAAGTTTTCAGGAGCTCTAATACAATTGAGCTCCAGTCTGTGGAAAAACCTGTGATTCATTACTCGAGAAAATAAAACTAGGGAGTCTTATTTCAACAGTCAGGCGCGCGCTGCAGTTCCCTGACCCATTTTTTTGTCTGCTTCTGGAACTGTAAATGGGCTGAAATTAATACCTGTTTTTCTACTTCCCTCACAGCCTTCTCTTCTTCGTCTTCTTCCTTTGTTTCTTCTTCTTCTTCTTCTCCTTCTCCTTCTCCTCCTCATTCTTCTTCTTCTTCTTCTTCTTCTTCTTCTTCTTCTTCTTCTTCTTCTTCTTCATTGGCCCATTACAAAGTGTGGATTTATAATTTGTCTGGTTTGTGGTCGCTATTCAAGAAATAATATTATTTTCTCTTTCCCTATCTCCTGTTTATTTATAACAAAAGATCCAGACCGTGGGTGCCCCAATCCCGCGTGCTTCCCCCACCACAGCCCCGTCATGCCGCGGCCCGCGACTGTTTATCCTGGGACAGCGTCACGCTTTGATCGGTTGCTATCTTTCATTCAACGTCCCAGAGAGTCTGTCTTTTCTCTTGCCGTTTTTTGTTGTTGCTGTTGTTGCGAGGAACGGGGGGGGCTAAAATGAAATAGCGTAATCCTGTTACGCGTCACGTCCAGAGGGCGGCCGTTTTAAAAATAAATCGGAATTCTCGCCGAGCGACGGCGCGTGACTCTTGATCGGACCTGTTAGCGGGGGCTGCTTTGGTGAGGAATGAATTGGCTTCAGTGAACGCCGCCATGGCTGCTTTCTTCTGGGCTTGCCGGACGGCTATGTTTGTGCTATGTGCTAAGTGTTATGGTTGAGATGGTAATGGACGGAGAATGTGCACGATCACGGCAATGGAGTGAGCGGGGATAACTCCTCGTCAGACAGTCAGACACAGGGGATCCACTGCAGTAGATAACCAGGTAACAGGAATGCACAACTCTTGGGCAATCAGGGTCCCAGACTGCAGATATCCTTTGCGCAGCCGTGTTCTTGCAGCAGTGGTGTTCATTAACACATGGAAAGCAGTGGAGGCAGTTTGGCGCTCTGTGTGTGGAGTTAGTCGAATTGTCCAGATGAGTTTGAGTTGTAGCCTTTGTAACCTCT
>JAXIVH010000735.1:17500-27500 GCA_036785325.1 Urophycis tenuis | reverse complement strand
TGCTGGCCACCCCTTACCTCTCTTTTGATTATAATAATCTTACTATTGACACTCCCAAAAGCCCTCCAACTCACGCCACCCACACAGCTGAGCTATGCTAGTTCACATAAAAAAAACACAACACAAACAAAAGATTTAGTCTTATTGTCTTGAAGGATTGCTTGAAGTTACACTGTTATTATGTTAATGTATATTCCATATTGTTGCGTATTGCTTGTTCATGAAAATGTCTTCAAAGCAAAAGAAAAATGTATCCTTCCTTAAAACCATATAGGCTTGCCAATCTGGTCCTAAGCATTCCTTCCTCCCAAAATGTGTGGTATTTGGTAATAGAAGGGCAATGGTTGGTAATTTCACCCATATTGTGGTCACACTAAATATCACATTGGGCTCCCACAAGCACAAAAGAATTACAACATATTAATCAAACTTAAATACAATTCTCTCAAATAAACCATTTTTTGGATAGCCTTGGAGCCACCCAATGATACCATGTTCTCCCCGTCAAGGTCAGAATTTATAAGCTCATAACTCAGACCAACTTTAACCAACTCCAGAGCCACCCCTGTCACGGATTTGGTCAGGCGGAGACAGCAGATCATACTTGGTATGATTTGCTGGGATGTAACGCTGTCTAAAATGCATCATTGGCCTTAACGTCCCAAATTACCTTCTTTTTTTTTGTATAATTGCTTGTATTAGATGGATTCAGATGGACTGGGCTGAACTTCATTTTCAAAAGCACCAAAGTCATTGCCAGAGTCATTTTGAAGTACTCAGTGCAGCTTCATGGTCCGACTCTTGTTGATGGTTGGCCAAGGGTCCCTCCCTGCACTGTTTAGTGTACCAGTGGTCAAGGTTTCTCTGTGTGACATTGAGTGACTGAGTGTTTTCAGCTGTATTGTTTCAGATCCATAAACACAGATTGAGACCAAATTCAAAATGAAAGTGCCTGAATGAAAATGAAGTGCTATTCATATTTAATAGCTTCTCAAAGACAGCTATTGTGCCCATTTTTGGGGGGGTTTGCAAGGTGTTGCGAAAACAATAGCCCAAAAAGACTCAAGTGAATGGAGGTAATTGTTGTGCCAAGCACAATACCCAAAGAAATGGAGAACCTCTGCAAAGGCTTACAAATTTTAATACATCCGAAGTTCTCCAAGACATTGGATATTCCATGCACGGTTTTGTTAAGGTCATGGTGTGTGTTTAACATTGAGTGGCTACATTGGAGTGGTTTTATGAATTATTTCTCTCTCTCTGTCTCCCCAGCTGCCTCAGAGGGAAGGGTAAACGGTGGAGAGGATTTCTTCCAGAAGGTAAGTTTGTAGCCTAGCTTGTACTTCGATCTTGTGTTTTAGCGTTCCCGGTGGTTCATGTTCAAGCTCAGAACTGGTGGCAAAACAAACAGATGTCGGGTGGTTCTTGAGTTGGTCTGAATGGCATTTGGGATGTTGATTCAGGAAAACATTGGCTCAAAATGTGTAGTGGTGTCAATTCATTGTTACAGGCAACTTGTCCTCTTAATCGGCAGACAGAGCCCCCATTGTGTCAGGCCACAGCCAGAAACAAATGGATGATGGATGGAGAACCTGTGGGGGTTTGTCACCCTCAGTGTTTTGAGTCTGATTGGTGAAACAAAAAGTTTGTACATGGACTCAGTCTATGTACAAACTTATAATCTCAGACATGTGCAAAAACATCAGGGCCCACCTTGTATGAAAAGTCAATTTTTGGCTGTTAAAAAATCTATGACACCACAATAATATTTTAATTGTATCAATTTTCCCTGAAATGAAAACTGGGACTTGGTCTTGATCAGTCAGAGGCTGTCTCAATATTCCTGACCAAAGATACCATAGACGGAGCTTTAGATACTTAAGTACTACACATTTAATCTGTTTAGTATCAACTAATCAAATCCACATGTCCAATCCAGATGTTCGTAATCTTGCCTAAATAACGCATTCATTCTCAGGAATGGAATCTCAGAAGTAGAGAAGGATTAGCTGATGAGTGGAGTCATTGTGGCAACATTGTTTAATGTAAGCTAATTAGTAATTGGTCGATCCTGCCACTTGTGTTTAAGCTATAGTAACTTGTAGATGTAATTGCGTGTTATTCTGTGCATGTGTGCATTGGGTGATCATTACTGGCTTCTGCTAATAATCCAATTTCCCGTGCACTCTCGTGGCTCTTGGCCTAAGCTGTAATGAGCTAAATATTGGAGTTTGGCCCTTTAATGTCAAATTCTCATTAATTCCTCCGTGTGTTAATCCTCTCCTGACAAAGTCGTCAAGCCATCGAACAAGGAAATGTAAGCGTACCATCCAAAAACAAGGGAAGGAATTACGCAGCGCTTACTGTTCACAGAATCTAAACACGATCTTGAGATGCCATCTGGCCGCACATCATGCTTGGATTCAGGAAAACACTCACGTTAAATGTTTTTATAGTCTGTGCGGGTCTCCAGGTCCCTCAACAAGGCAAATATGAGTGTGGAAATTTGTCGGGGGCGGATTTTCTTCGTTTTTTCTAGTGAAGTGTCCACCTTGGATGCTTTGCAGGCCTTTCGAAAAGGACGGCGGTTATTAAGAGCCTACACGTCCAATGATCGTACATTAGCATGCAGGTGTTTTTGTTGGCGGCGCCGTCAGGGCCAGCCGACGAGCAAGCAGTGAAGTCACGATTGTTAAATTAGATTTTCCGTTTGGATAACTATCGTTTCCCGGGGATGGCGTGATCGCCGCGGCGTGCCAAATTAATATCAGGGAAATACACACACAAGCGCCGCATCAGATATCGCAACCTGGAAGGGCATGGCATCATGGGAACATGTGAGACGTGTTTGGGGAGTGTCTCATGGCAAAGAACGAGCAATGGAAATTACCTTTGGACTGAGGAATTTTAGACACACGCACACACGCTGGCTACTTAAGATACTGCGGTATTAGAAACGTGTTGCTTGGTGATGTGTAAATAACCATGAATAAAAAGGGGGGTAAATGCTTTACGATTACATCTCAGTCTCAAAACGAGTAATTAACGGTCGGCTTCTATTTTCTTAAGGGGTGTTTATTGTGGTTTTTGCTGTGACTAAATAGTTGACGCGTTGCACTACATTAGCGAGAGGGGAGCTGACCTTGATTATATTAGCTGCATAATGGAGGTTGATAAATGCCCCGTTCATTTTTCAGTTTTTCACACACCCACACTTCATTAAAACAGAACAAGATATCCCCCAGTAACAATGGGAAACAATGCCAGGAGAGTGTGTCGTACTACATCATCCTCTCTCAGGCCCAGTGGACGGTCGGTCACGCCTTACTCACCGTCTACTCAACTTCCTGTCGACTCAAGCGGGAGCAGTTTGAGTGTGTGTGTGTGTGTGTGTGTGTGTGTGTGTGTGTGTGTGTGTGTGTGTGTGTTTTTAAAGCCCGGCTGAGACCAGCTTTTCTTCGACGTTGTGTGAATTCATTTGGGGCGGGAAGACGTGCGTCTGAAGACCAAGTGAGATCACCACAGGAGAAACGGGGGAGGGTCACAGATGAGTAACAAACCACGTGTGGTTCCGAAGCCCCCCTGTCCATAGGGAAAGTTTGAGAGAGAGAGAGAGAGAGAGAGAGAGATAGACATGCATGCACACACACACCCACACACACACATACACACACACACAACACACACACACACACTCACTCACTCACTCACTCACTCACTCACTCACTCACTCACTCACTCACTCACTCACTCACTCTCACACACACTCACTCACTCACTCACACACACTTCCTCAGTATAGTGCAGGTCCCATTCCCATCTCTGAGCTTCAGTGTCTGTTACTAGCCTCCTCCTCCTCCTCCTCTTCATCCTCCCAGTCTCTTTGCAATCCATACCTCTTCTGTTCCTTTATTCCTCTCTCCTCCTCCTCCTCTTCCTCCTCCTCCTCCTCCTCCTCCTCCTCCTCCTCCTCCTGTATTCTCAGTCTGTTGAACTGTCAATGTACTGTTGCAGTTCCCCTGCTGGAATGGGGGGATTTCACGGCACTGCCAAGTCCCTCACAGCTTAACAGCAGAACCGCCGCTGACCCCATGAGCAGCTTTTGTCGGGTGTCAAACGTTTTGTTTTTCGCCCCTGGCAACTGTGGAAACGTGGCAAAGCATGGCACAGGCCGTTGAACCGCCGGGGAGCGCCGCAGAGCAAGGCACTAGTGGGAAAAGGAGAGGAGACGAGGAGATGTTGTTGTTGTGCTGATGTTGTTGGAGATCACAGTGTGACCACAGACGAGCTTAACCCAGTGGGAGTTCAGTCCGAAGATATGGTTTAGTCCTGGGCCCCCCCCCCCCCCCCCCTTGTCGTTCTTGAACCCGTAACTATGGTTCGATAAACTGCTAATATGTCGCGCCACCACATTATTTTAGATGCATACAAAGAGAGCGTCCTTCTAATGTCCTCCACGTGACGATCAGTATTGTGACCCAGTGGGGCTGCTCTTTGGTCTGCAGTGCAGGCTCACAGTTTATCAGTCAAACAGTCTACAGTTTCCCCTCGACCCCTTCCTACCCCTCTCTTTCCCTTTTTTAGATAAACACACAGGCGCACGCACACACACACACACAGGCACACCAGAGGACAGCGTTTGCTTGTGTATTCCAGCTGCAACAACAGCTGCAGCGGCCCAGAGCAGAGAGTCCTGTCCCACTGCCACGCCGGTTGTGCTCACGTGCGCGGGCGCGTCCGTCTGGCGCATGTGCCGCTCCCCCCCCCCCCCCCCCCCCCCCCCCCCCCCCGCGCGCGCGCGGCCTCGGGCCCAACGACTTCCTGTTTTCTGTCTTGTGGTGGTCGGGGGACACACACACACACACGGGCGCACACACGGGTCTACCTGCACCGGAATCATTACGCGGCCAAAACCTGTAATCTGCTCCCAAGGTCTGGTCCATGAAACGCGATCTTGACTCTTTAAAAAAAACACACAAAAAAAAAAACGAGGTGCGGCATCACTGAGACCAAAGGGTGGATCGTCAGAAAACGTATAGTTAACCTAATTTGCGCAAAATATCTCCAGCCATTTGAAAGGTATTCGCCCCCCCCCCCCCCATGCTCCATGAAAATAAACGGCGTCCGCCCTTTTTTGAATGGTGTGTGGTCTGTCAGGGATCACTCCCATCTGCACGCCACTGCCAAGAACAGCAACACTGGACAGGAAGTGAGTTCCCCCTTCTCGAAACAAAAACCCCTACAGAGGAGAAGTAGTGGAGGTGGCGGGGCGGACACCGAGGACCGGTTCTGGTTCTGGAGTATAATTGCGTTTACCTGTATCAATACACGGCCGTCACTTTAATCATCCCCCTGCGTCCGGCCCTTTAAATGGCCGAGGTGTGGGGGGATGGAGGTGTAGCAACCTAGCTGCGTTTCCATGGGACTGTTTTTGATTCTTGCTGCATTTTAGCTCCACAAAGTGGGTGTGGGTGTGGGTGTCTGTGTGTGTCTGTGTGTGTGTGCACGCCCCATTTCACTATTTGATAGTTCTATTATATGCGTTCCACATCTGTATTTCCAGAGAACAGCCCAACATATAGTGTTCCTCAATTTGGTTTGCTCCAGTACTTTTCTTGGCACAGGTTGCCAGTGTTTCACGACTGTGACAAAGTGCAGGAACCTCTGCTACTGACCTTTGAGACCCATGAATCTAAAAAATGAAAAGAAAGGGACAGAGGTGAGGAACAGAGAGGGCGGGAGAGGGCGAGAGAGAGAGAGAGAGAGAGGGAGAGAGAGAGAGAGAGAGAGAGAGAGAGAGAGAGAGGATATTCTACTGTAAGCTAACAATAGCACAACGCCAAAAAAATGTGAGGCTTGGACCTCAGATTTGGTGCCTGGTTTTTGGTCTGCTTTCTATATTTAGGACGGATTAGATTCTGCGTAGAACAAACCCAACCAGTCCCCTTGGAAACACACCCAGACACGCCATGTCAGTAGGACCACGGCTCCACGCGGCGCTTCGGGTTCACACACGCGTTCACGTCTCCCCCCAAAAACCCCCGCCCCGACCTGACAGAGGTGCGAGCTCCAGAGTGTTTACATGAAGCGCACCGCAGAAGGTGACCGAAGCCCTCAGACTCCCCACATGGCTCCGCCGTGCCAATCTGTCATCCCTCTCTACACCCGGAGTCAACATTGGTAAACTCACTCTTAAAAAATATGTGGAGGGATTTCTCTTTTCGGAGGGTTATTTCTACTGTACGTTCTCTCCGTCTCTTTTCTCTGCTTGTTTTTTTTTCCACAATTGTTTTTTTCTTTTTCTTCTTTCTGGAGTGCAGCGCAGTAGCCAGGGGATTTAATGAGAATGGCAGCTTTGTGTGATCTTGCTTTGCTATTACAGCCACATCATGCTTTTCCTTCAGCCCAGGGGGCTCAAGGAGCTCAGGCTGTGCGGCAAGTAGAAAAACATCTTCAACACCACTTCAATGATAATGCTGCATTTTTATTTTGAATATGACTACAAGTGGTTGAAGGTGCAGCATTTGTGATGGGGTTTTTTTGGAATGATTCACAAAATGCTCCCCTCAAACGAGAAGTTTGTTATTTTATTCATTTATTCAGGGAATCATTCCCCCAATCGTTCAGTCGTCCATCCATTCCTTCATTTGCAATGCTTTTTATCTATTCTCCCCTGCTGCTCCCAGCACCCTCTGTCAATCATAAGGTAGCATGATGTGTACATGATGTGGGCTTTGATCCCCTCCTTGTAGTAGCTCTCACTTGACCATCACGCGCTGCAGAAGTGAATTCGAGCATCTGGAAACGAGCGCTGGGTTGTCCATAGCTTGTTTTTAAACCGGAAGTGGAGGAGCTGTCAAACTTGGTTTATGAGGATACCTAACAGGACAGCCTACCGCTTGAAGAATGTATGGAGGAAACGAGGCATGTCTCGCTGGGTTTTAGGCACCGCTCTCGCTGCTATAGTATTATTATGATTGAGATTTTTGTTTTCTTAAGTTGTTTTCATAATGGAGTGAGTCAGGAAGGAATTTCCATTTTCCTTTCCTTTTTCGTCCACAGAATCCTTCTAGGTTTGCGAAACTCTTCATTTACCGAACGCAGATTAAGATCTTACATTCTATTTCCCCAAATTATGATGGATAAAGTGCGGCACGGTGGCTCCCCGCCGTACGCACCTTTTCCTATGAGTCGGTATTAACATGCTAGCATGACACCCTTGACCTCCTGGTGGAACCCAAGCTGCACTCGCAGCTCATGTAATGGGTTGAGGCAGTGTCACAGAGCTGACTTACACAGCCACAACCAGCTGTGATACCATTCCCCATCCTCCGAAACATTGACCTTTCACCCCCACCGCCACCCCACCCACAATAAAAAAAAAAGACTAAAATATAACGCCAATCACAAAAAAAGGGTTGGCATCTCGTTTCCGCTGCAGGTTTGTCTTGGGGGCTGGTTGCCAGGCTGCCTGACGAGGACGGCAAGTGTTTGTCTGGGGGTTCATCAGCTCCGTTGACGTCTGAGACGTCCGGGGGGGTCTCTCTCGAGAATTTCACGTGTTTCCGTGATTTTTTTGCTGTTCTGGTTTTTTGGGTTTTTCGTTTTGTATTGGATTTATTTCGTCGGGGGGACTTTTCAGTTTTTATGCCTCAGCGCTGCGCCATACCTCGCTCAGATACCAACACATGTCTCTCGTTACCACGAGTGGACCTGTCACACTGTGTTGGTATGGATTACTTCTGACAACTTTCACGTTTTCCACAGCCAAGTGCACTCAGTGTTTTTTCTGTGGCGGTGGGGGCGGGCATTTCTTTTTCTGCAGCGATGGGGCCGAGGGACTTTAGCGAGATTACACAGCGTCTGGAGTGATTATATAAACGTATATCGGGGCAGGCGTAGGTTTGGACTCGGTTGAACATTTTATTAAAATCTTTTCGTATTTCATGCCTTGGTGTGGCCCCGCAGCCTATGGCAGACCTTCACCCTTCCTCACCCTATCTCACGTTATGTTATTCTTCCCCGTTGGACGTGCGATGTCTGCGCTACAATGGCTGACAGCTGTGCCCTCGCGTCAGTGTTGTGTTCCAAAGTCTTTGTGGCGGTCAGGACTTAGCGTTTCCCAATCGGAGCAGCAGAGCATCGTCCACATCAAGGCCCGCGCCGCCATGCCAAAGCCACATTTGAGGCACTCCGAATACAGGGAAAACACCAGCCTGCTAATTCAAAGACGTTTTTATTATAACCCTATAGGATACTCCGCGACCACACATTTGGAAGGTTGAACTCGTTTTGGAATCACACACTATATATTTTCCCACTTGTACTTACTTCTTTCCTAAAGGAAATGTGCGATAGGTTCACAGCGGTTTAGATTACGCTGAGACAAAACGACCAGGCCGACGACTCTAGTCACGGCACATACTTTTGATTTCCTACAGTGTGTGCGAGGAGCCGTTACTGCCCGTGTTAATCATTGTGGTCCTTCTTCTTGCAGGTCATGGATGAAACCAAAACGCAGATCGCATGGCCTTCAAAGCTGAAGATTGGAGCAAAGTCCAAAAAAGGTGGCCATCTTTTTCCCGTCCTTCCTGTTTTAACCCGGTGTTGTCTCCTTCCCTCTGTCCTCGCATGTCACCGCCGCTACCCTCACATGGCTCCCATAGATCATACAAACATGACGAGACAGCACACACAGTAAGATGAGTGGCGTTGCAAAGAATCACAACAACAGGAGCTCCTTGCAGGATGCGAGCTGACTGCAGCCACACACTCCGCCGAAGAGCGTTTGTGTGTGTGTGTGTGTGTGTGTGTTTGCATGTCTGCTTTTTATTTGCTTTTCTCAACACTGACGAGATAAATCTGGTCGCGGTCTTGTTTTTTCCTTGTTTTTGAGACGTCGAACTAAGTGCGTCTATTTCCAAACAACTCCAACTTCTGCTATTTCCATCAACGTGCTGTGTTCAATGAATGATATTAGATATTCTCATACATATATGAGAATATATATGATTATAAATGAATATATATGATCATAGCGTATGCTAGTATTCACACACAAACATCTAGGATTTGTTTTTTTTAAACAATTACTTAATAACGTAATAAAAAAAGAGCAAAGTTACTAACAAAGTAACTGCTAAACACAGTTATAGCATTCAGAGAATATTTTACATATAGTCTATACAGGTACATGTACAGCATATCATTTGTAGTAAGTAAGTAAGTAAGATAAGACTTGCGGGAAATGTGGTTTTTCATATTGAAGTGAATGGTGCTAAACTGCTAAGCCTCGCTAGCCAGCTGTGTGGGCCCAGATGCAGGCTGTGTGTGTGTGTGTGTGTGTGCATGTGTGTGTGAGGGACCGAGGAGAACGCGTTACAGCGGCTGACATGTTAAGCCGGTGGAGACAAGTTCACGCCATCCCCGCATTTTCCCAGCTGCGGGGGATGTCGCTCAATTGGGTTTGGACGTTAAATAAACCATTAAACACTTTCTTTATTTTTTGGTGGGGGGGTGGTGGGGGGGGGGGGGGGTGGATTTCATGTCTCATTTCACGGCGGCGTCTTCAAAACTTAACCATCCAAGGATGCTCTCTCCTTGGATGCGTCTGGCTTAAGGATATGTGGAGATGGTAGCTTTTCACCAGAAAAAGGGAGGAGAGTGAAAAAGGTTCTTGTTTGCTTTACCCCACCGCGGGACAGTTTAATGATTAAGAGTGACTGCGTGTGTGTGTGTCTGTGTGCATACATGTGTGTGTGTGAATGTGTGCGTGTGTGTTGTGTGTGTGTGTGTGTGTTGTTTTTACACGGAGGAATGTTCGCGTGTCGGCCAGCAACGAGAGGAAGGCATCTAAAAAGAAAAAAGGTCACGCCGCTATCCGTCTTCCAAAGTTTCTTAATTGATCATCTAAAAATAACATGACAGCACGCATTCCTTCAGAGCTTTGTTCAGATGTCTGACGTGGCTGGGGGGCGCGGTGGGGTGGGGGGTGGGGGGG
>JAXIVH010000734.1:34695-47195 GCA_036785325.1 Urophycis tenuis | reverse complement strand
AGGTTCATTTCTTCCGGTTGCGTGCGGCCGCCTGAAGGCGAACGCCCGGCCTTGACGTCTCGGAGGACGGACCGCGGACCGGGACCACAGGGAGATGTTCATCACTGAAGGTTCCGCGTTCGTTCACCCACTCCGCGGTCCAAACTGACCCCAGTTGGGCACTGCGGTCACGCTATCTACGCTTCAAAACTCGAGTGCCCGTCTACATCGGTTTTACGGTAAAGCGTGTGAGCGGCTGCATGGTGCATTCAAGTCCTCGTACATCTCATTTGTTGAAATACATCTGTCATTACTTTGTTGTTGTTGTTGTTGTTTTACTACATAAAACAAACAAAAAAAATATTGAAGCACCACCAATAGCCCATCCAGATTAAATTCTGCATAAACAGATTCTAAAAAATCATAAACAACACAGATCAAATCAACTACAAATGTTATGCCTATGCAAGCAGATTTTAAAAATTAATTAAAAATAATTATCAAATTGTTTTCAGAACACTTCACTGCATTCTTGTTCTACATATCCTCAGGTTCCTCTGTATACATTTTGAAGTCTTTTGAGTGCCATTTTCTAGTAATCCCATGCTAAATTCATACCCAATACACATTGTATGGCTATGCAAGCAGTTTTTTAAAAAATATTAAAAATTATAATCAAATTGTTTTCAGAACACTCCACTACATTCTTGTTCTACATATCCTCAGGTACCTCTGTGGATATTTTGAAGTCTTTTGACTCTACCATTTTCTCGTAATCCCATGCTAAAATCATAACCAACACACATTGTATGGCGACACAAGCAGTTTTTAAAAATTAATTTAAAATAATTTTCTAATTGTTTTCAGAACAGCCCACTACATTCTTGTTCTACATACCCTCAGGTACCTCTGTATAAATTTTGAAGTCTTTTGACTGTACCATTTTCTAGTAATCCCATGCTAAAGTCATACCCAATACACATTGTATGGCGACACAAGCAGTTTTTAGAAATTAATTAAAAATAATTATCAAATTGTTTTCAGAACACTCAACTACATTCTTGTTCTACATCTCCTCAGATACCTCTGTGGATATTTTGAAGTCATTTGACTGTACCATTTTCTAATAGTCCCATGCTAAAGCCATATTCAATACACATTGTATGGCTATGCAAGCAGTTTTGAAAAATTAATTAAAAATTATAATCAAATTGTTTTCAGAACACTCCACTACATTCTTGTTCTACATCTCCTCAGGTACCTCTGTGGATATGTTGAAGTCCTTTGACTGTACCATTCTATAATAATCAATAAAGTTTGGGCCATTGTCCTGTGACATCCCCCCATCTCTATCTCTTACTCTCCTTTCCTCTTGTAGAATGGGCTTTCATTGCATCATTTTTGCTTTTCAAATTAACCGGTCATCTCTACCTTCTCTGGACCTCTTATCAGTCCATCATCTGCCTGCCTGCCAGGCCTCTTTGAATTTTTGTATACCTGCATGTTTTCAGTCTGTGGCAGTCAGTTATCTGTTATTCAGTATGTGTTCTTCATGTTTGTCTGCCCTTTGTTGTTGTTGATGTAGTTGCAGTAAGCAAGTAGTACTCATACCGCTGTAGATATATCATCAAAACTTTAATGAACTGAACTGAATGTGTATGGGGTATGACTTTAGCATGGGATTACTAGAAAATGGTACAGTCAAATAGCTTCAAAATGTATACATAGGTACCTGAGGATATGTAGAACAAGAATGTAGTGGACTGTTCTGAAAACAATTTGATAATTATTTTTAATTAAAAAAAAAATCAAAACTGCTTGCATAGCCATACAATGTGTATTGGGTATGAATTTAGCATGGGATTACTGGAAAATGGTACAGTCAAAAGACTTCAAATTTTATACAGAGGTACCTGAGGGTATGTAGAACAAGAATGTAGTGGAGTGTTCTGAAAACAATTTGATAATTATTTTTAATTAATTTTTAAAAACTGCTTGCATAGCCATAAAATTTGTAGTTGATTTGATTTGTGTTGTTTATGATTTTTTAGAATCTGTTTATGCAGAATTTAATCTGGATGGGCTATTGGTGGTGCTTCAGTAATTTTTTTGTTTGTTTTATGTAGTAAAACAACAACAACAACAAAGTAATGACAGATGTATTTCAACAAATGAGATGTACGAGGAAGTCCTCGTACATCTCATTTGTTGAAATTCAGCGTGTGAGTCTATGGTGTGAGCGGCTGCATGGTGCATTCAAGTCAATGCACCATGCAGCCGCTCACACGCTTTACCGTACAACCGATGTAGACGGGCACTCGAGTTTTGAAGCGTAGATAGCGTGACCGCAGTAAATGGGCGTCTGCGGTACCAGGTCCAAGTTCAGGTCCACGCCCAGGAGGAACTAAAGGGGTGTGTGTGTGTGTGTGTGTGTGTGTGTGTGTGTGTGTGTGTGTGTGTGTGTGTGTGTGTGTGTGTGTGTGTGTGTGTGTGTGTGTGTGTGTGTGTGTGTGTGTGTGTGTGTGTGTGTGTGTGTGTGTGTGTGTGTGTGTGTGTGTGTGTGTGTGTGTGTGTGTGTGTGTGTGTGTGAAGACACTGTTTGACTGACAGTTGAACTTTGTCCACAGTGGGTTCTGAGTGCTGGGGACGTCATCGTGCAAACGTCATTAGTTGAAAAATCCTCCAGTAGAGTGAGGGCATGGTGGACACTGTGGTGGTCCGCCCTGCAGGAGATGTGACGCTGCCAGTGTTGGACTGACGTGAGTGGTCTGTGGTCTGGTGTGATGTTTGTGGGTGACGCGTTGTGCTGACTCTGTAGTAGCTGCTCTCCTGATGCTGTCTGCCATTGGTCTGTTTTCATCTTAGCCCTGATGTCTCCACCATTTTTCCATCCGTCTCTCTATCTACCGATGTTTAATTCATCACAAATTGTCCCTCGCTGTTCTGACGTGTTGTAGTGGAGATGTGATTCTGAACCGGCGAACTATAGGAGAAATGAGTCTTGGGTAATGAAACGGTGCTTCAGGTGCTCAAATCTCAACTCTTCTCCGTGTTGGCACCGCAGTGGTGGAACGAGCTCCCTGCCAATGTCAGGACTGCAGAGTCACACCTCATCTTCCAGAAGAGACTCAAGACTCACTTGTTCAGAGTTCACCTGAACCCTGCATAACATTCATCCTCTACCGACCCCCCCCCCCCCCCCCCCCCCCCCCCCAAAAAAAAATAAATAAATAAATAAATAATTAAAAACAGAAATAAAACCCCTCCCCTCATGCTCCTGTATGTTTGTACGTACGTGGCACTTTATAATTGCTCTTTGTAACTTGGCACCTAGTCAGAGATGTTGTATAGTAGCAATGGTTATCCTTGCAATTGAAATGCTTGAACCTTGTTCTGGTGTCTTTCTTACTGTATTAGCAGCAATGAAATGTTTCACCTTATGACAAGTGTACTTTTTGCAAGTCGCTTTGGATAAAAACGTCTGCTAAATGCCCTCAATGTAACTAAGTGTGGTGCTGCCCTCTAGTGGTGTTCCACTGTAACTACACCAGTCTGTGTCTGAAGGCCACTCGGCCAGAGAACAACGCTGTTCAGTCAAGTTAAATAACTCTTTAATTCCAAGTTGAATTTACCTCTCCATTTAATTATAACATTGTTAAGGTATGTAGTGATAGATTTCCACCTCCAGAGCATCCAGTTACAAAACACTTAAAAAAAATGTCTATACACGATTAGAAACACTCTAAAACATAATGCTCTCTAAGGCATATCATGACAGACTTCATACAAAGGAATGTCCAGTAAAATATCCCCACCCCGTCCCACAGAGAGCCCAGTGGCTGGGGGTGGCTTGGGTCTCCAGACCAAGCAGAGTTCAGAGGGGTCCTGGCTCCGCTGAATGCACTTAAAAACAAACACACGACCCGCAGGGCACTGTCAATCATTTGGAGAAGCTATAGGAGCTCCGCCTTCGGCCCCTCCCATTGGAGAGCAGAGTTTGTGGGAGGGGGCGTTGGAGTCACGGCACCAGCTCCGCCGGCTGGGCGGGGCTTGGAGCGGTCACTGATCTCCATAGTGACGGGAGAAACAAAGTGGCATCTCCACGGCAACCTGGTGGGCATCCAGTGTGAGCGACCAGCAGAGGGGGAGGAAGGAGGCAGAGAGAGAGAGGAGAGAGAGAGAGAGGAGACAGAGCGAGGGGAGAAGTGAGAGGAGGGGGGGGGGGGAGAAGTGATAGGAGGAGGGGGGGGGAGGGGAGAAGTGAGAGGAGGGGGGGGGGGGGAAGAATCCAAGAGTTTAACCGAGGACTCTCCAGCGGGACAGGAAGTGGTCACTGGAGGAGCTGGAAGTAGTTCAAGATGGCCATGATGTGCTGAGGTATGAAGACGTAGCCCGTGTACACAGCCATGCCAGCCACCGACACCAGCAGGGAGTCTGGGAGTGGGGGGGTTACAGGAAATAACACACACTTCCTGGCTCCATGTTATCTTTCAAATCAGATCGATATGACTTTGGTTTATTTATCTATTGTATATTTTGTCTTTGTTGATGGCTCTCTGTTTCTGGTGCAAGTTGAAGCTCTTTGTAACATTGAAGTAAAAACACACTTAACCCACGAAGTTTAGGGTTATCAGTACTACTAGTTATCACCATCATAACAATACAGTTTAGGGTTATTGGTAGTACTAGTCATCCCCATCATAACAATACAGTTTAGGGTTATTGGTAGTACTAGTAATCCCCATCATAATACAGTTTAGGGTTATTAGTAGTACTCGTCATCCCCATCGTAACAATACAGTTTAGGGTTATTGGTAGTACTGGTCATCCCCATCATAACAATACAGTCGAGGGTTACTGGTAGTATTAGTCATCACAACTCTGACATAACTCCCCCAGAAAACAGTTGACAGTATCACCTGTCCTCACGTGAGGACACAGTATCACCATGTGAAAGAACAACTTGTTCTGAGGCTAACGCCTTAAGCTCACCTGGCTAGCGGTAGTTAGCATAGTAGCCCAGCTGTTAGCCTCATCGTACGCGTTTCTAACCGACAAAGGATACTGAAGATGGTCCGTTCCCAGGGCTCCAGCATGTACAGCGCCGTGACGAGGAGATATTGGTAATAAAACCAAGATAGCTGCTTCCAACAGTCTCCCAAAGCCATCTTACAACTTTCTGCTGCTCTGTTAGCCTCTTCCGTGTAGACCCTGAGAGCGTGACGTCACGGGGGCTGCCGGCGAGCCAATCACAGCTCAGAGGGAGTTCCCGTTTCCTATTTGTTTCTACCACTTTAAACCCGATGTCAAAGTAAGAGTTTCGTTTTTCATTCGAGGAGGAATCAAAATAAAACGATAAAAAATGCAAGAGAAATAAAAGTAGGAATGAAAAAAACTAGGAGCTAAACGTAATACTAGGCTGCTGCTGCTAATTAGTATTTTCCTTGTTGATAATTATCACAATATTCAATGTCTAACTAGCAGCAAACAGTAAGTAAAATCAAGTAAATTCACTCAAATTCAAATCAGTGAATTTATAAAAATAAAAATAAAGTTATACCCATTCAAAGTTAGAAGTATTATTTTCTATAAACTAAAACTATCTAGTACACATTCCTAATAAAACCTCCCATCCAGCATAATAGTTCAGCAAGGTTCCAGTAGATTTTCAACGTAACAGTTGTCCTGGTGATGAATCAATGATCAATAACGACACCAGCACTCAATCTGTGTCCGCAGATCATTTAAACAAGGCATCAGATACAAAAACATGTTAAAATACCATCCAGAACGGCGCTTCAATTGTCCAAAATGCAAAAAAAAAAAAAAATGCTAAGCAAACCGTGCACACATCTGGTCAGAGGTTCTCCCTCTGTTCTGCGTGTCTATCTGGTTCTCCGGCCTGCGCTGTGATGAATCAAACTAACACCTGTAGTACACACGCCAGCCACCGGGGGGCAGCACAGACACCAAGTCCCTCCCTCTACTGTCAACACACTCAGCTCCAAAAGGGAACCCTCAGCCCTTAGAGGTCTGGGGCTCAGATATAGGAGGAGCAGGGCTCAGATGGAGGAGGAGCAGGGCTCAGATGGAGGAGGAGGAGCAGGGCTCAGATGGAGGAGGAGCAGGGCTCAGATGGAGGAGGAGGAGCAGGGCTCAGATGGAGGAGGAGCAGCAGGGCTCAGATGGAGGAGGAGGAGCAGGGCTCAGATGGAGGAGCCCTCAGCAGTGGCTGGCCAGGATGTTGAAGAAGTGGAAGACGTCCTCCTGGTCCACCACCGCCACCTCAGTGGAGCACTCGGTACACTGGACCGGGTGGTACACCTCCTCCCTGGCCATCCCCCGGGGACCGCCTGGGTCCTCCTGCGCTGCTCCCCCCTGTATCGCCTCCCCTTCTCCTCTTCCTCCTCCTGCCTGCTGCTGCTGCTGCTGCTCCTCCTCCTCCACTCCTCCTCCTCCTCCCGGCGCCTCCTTCTGCTCCTTGGTCCGGCGGTTCCTCTTCTTGGGCCTCCTCCTCCTCTCTTGCAGGGCGGTGTAGCGCAGCACCTGGTCCTTCTTCACCGTGCAGTTCATGACGAACATGGCGCGGTACTGCGTGCGGTACTTCTCATGCCTGGGGAGCGGTTAGCATCAGTTAGCATCGGTTAGCTTCGGTTAGCATCGCTCAGCTTGCTCAGACCAATGTGCAATAGAATGAGGAGGTTTTAATCTTTATATACAATAAATATGAGTATCATCCATGCTAATGCCAAAAACGTGGCGTGGGTTCTATTGATTACAGAAAGACCAGCCGTGCAGGAAGTGAGGTTGCCTGTATTGACAGAGAGCAGCTGTACAGGAAGTGAGTGGTGAGGTCACCTCTGGCAGTCCAGACACAGGGTGGTCATGCAGGCCGGACAGTTGAGCACCGCATCACTGCTGGGGAGCCCCGGAAGGCCAGGACCAGTCCGGGACCTCACTGAACCGGGCCTCCTGCAGTACCTGCACACAGACACACAGTGAGGACGGGCGGCCGCGTCCTCTGGGCCGTACGTGTGGTCCAGACAGACGTGTGGTCCTTCAGATCAACGGCCCAATGCACAAGATGGACGCATGTCACGCTGGCCCTGTCTGTCCATGATCAGCGGCTGGGGTTTTGCTCTGGTATTGGTCTGGTCCGGACGTTTAACTTTTGAATGTAGAAGTGTGAGCCTTCTAGAGGCAGGAAATACCAGTCTACCTGTAGGCCTCCTAGAGGTCTACAGGGACAGGGTCCAGGTCTACAGGGCCCAGGTCTACAGGGTCCAGGTCTACAGGGACAGGGTCCAGGTCTACAGGGTCCAGGTCTACAGGGTCCAGGTCTACAGGGCCCAGGTCTACAGGGCCCAGGTCTAAAGGGACAGGGTCCAGGTCTACAGGGCCCAGGTCTGCAGGGCCCAGGTCTACAGGGCCCAGGTCTACAGGGACAGGGTCCCAGGTGTACAGGGTCCAGGTCTAAAGGGACAGGGTCCAGGTCTACAGGGCCCAGGTCTACTTGTAGTACTCACGCTCTGCGTCTAGCGTCTACCCAGGCCTGGTCTCGGTCGTCCTCGTCCGGGTCGTAGAACAGCTCCTCATTGGTCGGAATGCACCTCTGTCTCCGCCTCCTTCCTGTGGAGCTGCCTGGGGGTGGGAAGCACTTCCTGTTAGAGCTTGGTTGAGTCTGGGGGTTACTATGGTTACTGGAAAGCTCTGCTCCTGGTAATGTCCAGTGGAAAAATACCAGGATCAGCTGTACTGGTCTTACTGGGTGTGTCTTCGTCATCGGACTCCGAGTCAAAGTAGATCTTGTCATACATCTTGGCCTCTGGGGGCCCGGGCTGGGGGGCTCCTTCTGAAGACCCCACTACAAAATCACATCACAGTGTTACCATCACATCAGAGCTTCCATACTGTACTCACAAAGCATCACAAAGTGTTTAGTGTGTGCAGTGTGTATGTGTGTGTGTGTGTGTGTGTGTGTGTGTGTGTGTGTGTGTGTGTGTGTGTGTGTGGGCTGTAGTTAGTGTTAGCCGTCAGGGCGTAGCGTGTGGGCTGTAGTTAGTGTTAGCCGTCAGGGCATAGCGTGTGGGCTGTAGCTAGTGTTAGCCGTTAGGGCGTAGCGTGTGGGGTGTAGCTAGTGTTAGCCGTCAGGGCGTAGCGTGTGGGGTGTAGCTAGTGTTAGCCGTCAGGGCGTAGCGTGTGGGCTGTAGCTAGTGTTAGCCGTTAGGACGTAGCGTGTGGGCTGTAGCTAGTGTTAGCCGTTAGGGCGTAGCGTGTTGGGTGTAGCTAGTGTTAGCCGTCAGGGCGTAGCGTGTGGGGTCTAGCTAGGGTTAGCCGTCAGGGGGTAGCATGTGGGGTGTAGCTAGTGTTAGCCGTCAGGGCGTAGTGTGTGGGGTGTAGCTAGTGTAAGCCGTCACAACGTAGTGGGTGGGGTGTAGCTAGTGTTAGCGGTCAGGGCGTAGCGTGTGGGCTGTAGCTATTGTTAGCTCTCAGGGCGTAGTGTGTGGGCTGTAGCTAGTGTTAACCGTCAGGGCGTAGTATGTGGGGTGTAGCTAGTGTTAGCCGTCAGGGCGTAGTATGTGGGGTGTAGCTAGTGTTAGCCGTCCGGGTGTAGTATGTGGGGTGTAGCTGGGGTTAGCGTACCGGTTGCTAGGGGAGCCCAGCCTCTCTCCATGGTCTGCAGGGTGCTGCTGAGCTCCGCCTCCATCTCCTTCTCAAACTCATCTCCGCTGGAGGACTCGCTCTCCCCCGTCAGGTACTCCCTGATCAGCCTCCTCTTCTGCTCCACCGTGCCATTCAGCAGCACCTCCAGCTCATCCTCCGAGCTGCACACACACACACACACTTTTAGAATCTCTTCGTCTGCTCCTACTGATCTCATCTCCTCACCACTACACTTTAGATTCGTTTCCACAGCGACCACAGAATGTTGTGATGTGATATTGAAGCTGACCTGAAAATACATCACTGTGATGTGATAACACCAGGGGGGTCAGTGACTACATCACTGTGATGTGATAACACCAGGAGGGTCAGTGACTACATCACTGTGATGTGATAACACCAGGGGGGTCAGTGACTAGATCACTGTGATGTAGTAGCGTGAGTATTGTGGAGAGGAGCCGACAGTCCGTACTGCCACAGCTGGGTTCTGGATAGGAAACCTGAACCGCCCCTGGTTCTGTGTTGACATGTTAGCATGGGCGACCTGCTTAGCATTAGCATCGTGGTACTACAGCAGCTAGCCTCAGCAGCTAACCTCAGCGGCTAGCACCTCACCTGCTGGCTCGTTCCTCGTCGCTGGGCTCCTCCAGTTCGTACGAGTCGACCTCTCCGGGTTGATTCAATCTGTTCATCTTCAATCGCCTTCACTCTTTAACGCAACTCATCCAACTGAACGACAACCACACGGTCAGACCCCGGCGTGACGTCACAGACCGGACATAGAATCCAGTGGAGAAAAAATACGCGTCAAAGTAAAAGCCATCGTCAGACCTTATTTTGAAAAGGTACTTCTGCTCAAAACTAGAGTCCTATAGAGAGACTCTAGAGAGACTCTCTCTATAGGACTCTACTCAAAACGTAGTGAGTAAAGCACGATGACAACTACATAATCAATGCGATGTGTTATACCTCATACCATAGGCGGCGCTATTAATAGGCTAGGGGAAGCTTAGCTTCCCCTAAATTGTCGCAGAAAATAAAATAAAATAAAATAAAATAAAATCATCACAAAAAACGAAATAAAATAATAAAATTGTGTTGTTTTTTTAATTCTATTTTAGAAAGAGGTGGAAAATACATTAAAACACAAATTTTTAAGGTATTATCTATGTCAATGTTTTTTTTTTTTTGCGTCATTACGTACGCACGGCGTAGCTACAACGCATTGCTTCTTCTGAGCGTTTGTTACAGGCTCAACGCTTTTCAGAAGAAGCAATGCAAATTGCAAAATGTGTAGATGCTGTGTTAAACTGTGATGCTGATGGTGCTTCAGTACTGATGAAACAATATGCAATATGCCACTCTCTCCATCAACACTGATCTTGCCCACGCCGAAATGGTCATGGTGAAAATGAGTTCAGGTGGTGCAACTCTGGAAAATCTAAAAGCCGCTGCCTTGACTGGATTTTACCCAAACTTCACCAAAGTGCTTAAATTGGCACTCTCGCGTCCAGTCGGGACCGCGACGTGTGAGCGCACATTCTCAGCGATGCGATCATTGATTAATTAAGTATGGGCTAAAATACCAAAAAGGAAAACAAAAACGAGTAGAGAATGAAAGGAATCATTCTGCTGCATCTCAGTTTGATGAACATAATCAATAATATATGTATCTGCCTATGGGTAAGACTTTTTTTTGTCCCGTAGCTTCCCCATTCCTCCTGCCCTAGCGCCGCCTATGCCTCATACCCTAATATTTTAGTTCATGATGAGTTGATGAACATGTTTCAAATAAAATTTCTTGAGGACTATCATTTTGAGGCGCATGGTTTGTTTTGTTCGCTTAATATTGATTGATATTAATATTGATGTCATCTGCGATGTGGGCAGGAATCTTGATATGAACAGTAAAATAGAAACCTGTGTCTGAATTGACCAGCAGGTGGCGGTAGGGTACAGGAGATGAGTTCTCCAGCGGTCTGTTGTTCTTAGAGCTTTTATTTGGTTGTTTTAATGTGAAAGGAACAACAACATGTAAACATGACAATAAACAGAATAATAGCTGGTATCGAGTCTGTCAACACTCCAAATATCTTGACAGATATACTCCACGTGCTTGGAAAACATTGAAGGACTATGTAGTCAGCTCCCAGTAGAACCAGTGGAAGACTGGTTGTACTGGGAAAATCCAGGTAGAACCAGTAGAAGACTGGTTGTACTGGGCAGCTCCCAGTAGAAACAGTAGCACACTGGTTGTACAGGGAAAATCCCAGTAGAACCAGTAGCACACTGGTTGTAGCTCCCTGTAGAACCAGAGCAGACTGTGCTTTTGTACTGGGCAGCTCCCAGTAGAACCAGTTGCAGACTGTGCTTGTACTGGGCATGTGTGTGTACAGTTAGGACACCTTGTCTTTCTCATATTCTCTCTGACGCTAAACAATTCCTTTGTTTTACCCTGACTCACACACACTCACACACACTTACACACACACACACACACACACACACACACACACACACACACACACACACACACACCAGCCAGCCCCTGTCTCAGCTCTACCGCGCGACAAGCTAATTTAGCCAATTACACACACAGGTGTGATGCTAATTTCCCCTAGCTCACAGCTAGCTCCTAGAGGAGGTAAAAAATAACATAATTACACACATCTGTCCACACGATAACCCCCCCCCCCCCCCCCTCTCTCACTCTCTCCCTCCTCTCTCTCTCCCCTCTTTCTCACCCCTCTCCTCCCTCTCTCTATCTCCCTCCCCCTCTCCTCAGTTCTAAAAGCAGGACTGGGTTGGATAATAGCACACGAGACAATGGGCAGAAAAATAAGTGCTTTTGTTTGTGTGTATAAGTGTGTGTGTGAGTGTGAGTGTGTGTTGAGGAATCCAGTGTTTCTCGTCTGGGCTTTCAGTATTTTCTGTCATTTTCTCAGATTGTCTGCTCTGAGACAATTAGCCACTGTGTGTGTGGTGAGGGAGTGTGTGCGCGCGTGTGTGCGCGCGTGTGCGTGTGTGTGTGCGGGTGTGTGTCTGTGTGTGCATGTTATTTATGCATGTTTTTTTGTGCACAAACACAGTACATCAAATCAAAACAAATAGAGGCTTTTATTTTGCTTTCCTCTGTGAACACTGACTTGAGGAGCTTCCTGTCTGCCACCAAGGAAAACAGAGTTCTGACACGTTCTCTGATGGTTCTCGTAAAGAACCATCAAACAAACACTAAATGTGAAAATAAACAGACTGGATGGGGTCCAAATGGGCAGAGTCAACACAGCTAAAATAGTAACACAATCATTAGTAGTAATAATGATAACGTGAAGATCAAATTTACTCCCAGATGGGACATTTGAACACAAAGTAAAGGACAATAGTAGCATAAATAAGAGATAATAACAGGAAATCAAGAAAATCTATATGCAATCTGTATATATATGCATAAATGACAGTTGATAAAGTAATGTGTAAACATCAATATTTAATGAATCAAGTGTTTGTCAACCAGGGCCGCATGTTAGTCCTGAGGTCACATGACATCCCACGAGATGAAAACTGTGCGTGGCCTACAATAACACATTATGTATCGTGAGAACACATTTGTTTTGGTCGTCATAGAAACCTTGAGCTAACGAAGATGGTGGTGTCATGGCAACAAGCATGTCATTGGGAGGGGTGTGTCCTCAGGTGTCAGGAGTCAAGTCAAACCCTCCTCTCTGTACTGGGCACCAGTACTGGGCACCAGTACAGAGCCACCAGTGGGTCCTGCTGGGTGTGTAGCTCTGATGCTCCAGGACAAGATGATAAACCCTGTGTTGCTATGGTGATTTTGTAGTGATCACGAGGGGAGT
>JAXIVH010000734.1:24695-27195 GCA_036785325.1 Urophycis tenuis | reverse complement strand
GAAAGCCCTGTTTTGGTTGGCTCTCGGCAAACAGCTGGATCTCCATTCTGCTCTCCAATTAGACTGCAGCTCAAGCAGCCACGCAGCCCAGGCGCACGGCGCAGGGAATTAACACAGAAAGAGAAGATGCCTCCTTTCCCCTTCCTCCTTAATCTCACTCAAAACAGCCCCACAAGTCAAGCTGTCTGTCTGTCCCCTTGGCTGTCTGTCTGTCGGCTAGCAGCCTGTCTGTCTGTCCTCTAGCTGTCTGTCTGCCCCCTGGCTGTCTGTCTGTCCTCTAGCTGTCTGTGTATCCAATAGCTGTCTGTCTGTCATCTAGCAATCGGTCTGTCTGTCTGTCCTCTGGCTGTCTGTGTATCCAGCTGTCTGTCTGTCATCTAGCAATCTGTCTGTCTGTGTATCCGCTAGCTGTCTGTCTGTCATCTAGCTATCTGTCTGTCTGTCCTCTAGCTGTCTGTCTATCCTCTAAATGTCTGCCTGTTATCTAGCAGTCTGTCTGTCTGTCCTCTAGCAGTCTGTCTATCCTCTAGCCGTCTGTATGTCTCTTGCAGTCTGTTTGTCATCTAGCTGTCTGTCTGTCATCTAGCAGTCTGTCTGTCTCTCATTGGCCAACATCATACACACTCATATGTATACACTTACACACACACATGTATATAAATATATAGAAATGTAGTTATATATATGAATGAAGGAATCAGTGGAACATGCCGGGCCATATCCCATATTAAGGGCAGCAGAAGGACCCGTCACTGTCACATCATTGACAGTATGAAGTAGAGAACAGAGGCCCCTTCCCTGCCGAGCAGCCCATGGGCAACACGCTCTCGTGCGATTGGTTGATTGATTTGCAGTTTGATTAATTGTTTGCGCGGCGTTCACTCTCTACCTCCTCTCTGTGGTCTCACACATCGCTCACACTGCCTGTTTCCATGGCAACACGCGGTGAATATATTCATACATGTCACATGTCTGATTTGTTCCTTCCCTCCCCGCGCGGTCCCCCCCCCCCCCCCCCCCCCCCCCCCCCTCACGCACGCCAGCGTGTTGCTAGGGCCGGCGCCAGGCTGTTGCTAGGCCCTGCCGGGGCCAGGAGAGGGTGTTTGTGAGTAATAACAGGTTACAGGTGACAGCTCACGATGTGGGGGGGGGGGGGGGGGGGGGGGGGGGCGCGGGGTCTCTGCTGAACGATGTAATCATTTGGATAACATGACAGCTTTTAATAAGAGGCAGGAGACCAGGGTCCGGGGTCACCAGCAGCTTGTCAGCCCCCAGCCCTGCATCACGGGCTCCTGGAGATAACCCAGGCTCATATAGAGCCCATATAGAGCCTAATATAGAACCTCGTATAGAGCCTCGTATAGAGCCTCGCATAGGGCCAATACAGAGCCTCAGGAAGAGCATCATGGAGTCAATACAAAGCCTCATATGAAGCCTCACAGACTCTCATATAGAACCCATAAAAAGCCTCACATAGAGCCGATATAGAGCCTCATTAAGAGCATCATACAGAGTCAATATGGAGTTTCATGTAGAGTGTCATATTGAGCCAGGGAGGGAGGGAGAGAGAGAGGGGAGGGAGAGAGAGAGTGAGAGAGAGAGAGAGCGAGATAGAGAGAGAGAGAGAGAGCGAGAGAGCGAGAGAGAGAGAGAGAGAGAGAGAGAGAGAGCTAGAGAGCTAGAGAGAGAGGAATTGAGAGAGGAAGAGAGAGGGAAAGAGGGAGAGAGAGAGAGAGAGAGAGAGAGAGAGAGAGAGAGAGACAGAGAGAGAGAGAGAGAGAGAGAGGGAGAGAGAAAGAGAGAAAGAGAGAGGGAGAGAGAGGGAGAGAGAGGGAGAGAGAGAAGAGAGAGAGGAGAGAGAGGAAGAGAGAGAGAGAGAGAGAGAGAGAGAGAGAGAGAGAGGATCCTGGAATGAGGTCCTCAGATACCACAAAAAATTCCTGCTGTTGACAAGGCCATTAATAACACATGCATGCACACACACACACTGCACACACACACACACACACACACACACACACACACACACACACACACACACAGCCTGACAGAGAGTAGATGATATTCTGACCTAATAAGACCTTTGGTAAAACGCAGACTAAAAGAATTTGATTTCCCGTGCAGCCCCCCCCACGGGACCCCCCGCCCCGGGCTAATTCTCACCTGACACGCCGCCGCGCGTCCCGCGGTAATAATATGGAGAGCCACGCGCGGCCCACGCAGTGTTTTTACATTAGCCGTCAGGTGAGCGGGGGCCCCGCCCCCCGTCGCCATGGGAACGGGCCGCGTTAACGGTGAGCCCGAGCAGGAGATGAGGTGAAGTCACGAGGGCAGGTGAGAGGTGTGTCCTCCCTCGTGACAGCCGCGGAGCGCCGCACGGCGCCCTCTCACGGAAGATGGACGAGTCTCACGTTCCGCGCCGCCGCGCCGCGGTGACAAGTGTTGGGGGAAAATTCCGCAGGGAGTGAGCGCGTATTATCTCTGACATATTATATATTAT
>JAXIVH010000734.1:22500-24495 GCA_036785325.1 Urophycis tenuis | reverse complement strand
GTTTTTCCTATTTCTATATTTATGGAAGCGTTGCACTCTCGCTGTGTTTACTATGAAGAGCTATTATATTACTCATATTTTGTTGTTAAATAGCTAAAATAGGAACGCCTCTACAACCTTTCCACAAGTGTCAGATAAAAAACAACTCTGTCTAAATACAGAGACAAGACACACACACACAAACACACAAACACACACACACAGAGGCAAACACTACCGTACAATAACACACACACAACAACAACACACGGCATGTATAAAGTGGATGGAGAGAGGGAGAGAGAGAGGGGGGGCGGGAGATATATATAGACAGAACGGAGAGCTAGCTAGCTAGTTGACAGTCAGCGAGCACTTAATGAACTGATAGCACGTTAGCATGTTAGCATGTCATCAGCCTCATAATGGAGATGTCACACTGAGAGACACAAAGAGAGAGCGAGAGAGACAGAGTGAGACACAAAGACACAGAGAGAGAGAGAGAGAGAAAAGAAGAGAGATGGGTCCAACTAAACAGAAAAAACATGAGCAAACAAACAAACACACTCTCTCACACTTTCACTCCCTCGCCCTCTCTCTGTCTCACACACACCACACACACACACACACACTCTCACACAAACACACCAGACTCACACAAACACATACACACACTCACACACACACACACACACACACACACACACTCACACCACTAACAACACACACACAAACACACACACCACACACACTCACACCACTCAAACACATACACGTACACACACACACTCACACAAACACATACACACACACACACACACACACTCCCTTACACACACATTTGAAGCTGTTGTCATGACAACTGCAGAACGCTAGCTTGATTCTTTGAACAAAGCAGAGTAGTCTTCAAGTACAGAGGTCACATGATATTACCCCCCCCCCCCCCCCACCCACACCACCACCAACCACCACCACCACCACCACCACACCACACACACACACACACACACGCGCACTCTGGCACACACAACACATACACGCAGCACACAGACACACACACACAGACAAGCACCCAAACACATCCACGCACATGCACATGCACATGCACACGCACACACCCTGAGCTACTGGAGGGCAGCGCCTAGCATGTTGTGTGTTTTAAAGTCTTCTGTCACATCGCCACGTCAAAATATTTCAAACGCTCTCAACCTCCATGTGCCTGCTTGTCTGGTAACCATGGGAACCTGGGGACCAATCACGTCCCCCATGATGTGTGTGACAGAGGTCGCGTTCCCCGCCATCTTCCTCCGAATCTGCTATCCCATAATACCCTCAGCCCACGGAGGTGGTGTGTGCGTTGTGTGCGTGTGTGTGTGTGTGTGCCGTACACAGAGTTTTGACTTGTCTATATATAACCCTAACATGTTACAATAACATTACAACATCACAGAGCGGTGACCAGCAGCCCGGCATGACGTCATCGCTCCCTGATGGAACGAAACGAAACTTTGTTTTGAGTAACAATCTCTTCCTCTCCTCCTCCTCCTCCTCCTCCTCCTCCTCCTCCTCAGGTGAGGGTGCCCATCTGTCTCCCTTCCTCAGGGAGCTGGGGGGGGGGGCTGGGTGGTGTGGAAGGTGGGGAGGAGGTAAATTAACGAGTTGCCACATGTTTCGATGCGCAAGGGGTGTGAGAGTAGAGCTGCTTAATTACACCTGGACCCAGGAGCCTCACTCTCTCTTTTACCTCCCTGCACCTCTCTCCATCTCTCTCCATCTCTCTCCATCTCCCTCATCTCTCTCTTTACCTCTCTCCATCTCTCTTTATCTCGCTATTATCTCTCTATCTCTCTCTTTAACTCTCTCTATCTCTCTCTTTAGCTCTGTCTGTATCTCTCTCTTTATCTCTCCTTCTCTCTGTCACTCTCTCTCAACAACCTCTCGCCTCCACCCTCTCACTCTCTCGCTCTCCCCCCCCCTATCTCTTAATCTCTCTCTCTCCTCCCCTCTCTCTCTCCTCCC
>JAXIVH010000734.1:5000-17500 GCA_036785325.1 Urophycis tenuis | reverse complement strand
GAGAGACAGGGTGATATAGAGAGAGAGTGGGGAGAGAGACAGGGTGATAAAGAGAGAGAGTGGGGAGAAATAGTTTGCATCTCATGTTATTAAGCATCTCATGCATCTTAAGTAATTTCAGGTTTGTAAATGAATGAAATGAATGAATGACTGCACTTTAATTTAATTTAATTAAATGTACGTTTCCATGGCACTAAAAAAAAAAAACTGTTGTCGTGTCATTGGAGGAAGCCATTGTACTGAGTGGGGGGGATAGACATGTAAACACAGACAGGTATAGTCAGACAGTTAGGTACAGGTAGACAGACGGCAGGGCGGCAGTAGCTCAGTGGGTAGACCGGTTGTCAGAGCAGGTCATCCATTAACCGTCGGGTCGGCGGTTCGATCCCCTCGATGCCCCTCCCCCTCCAACTGTCCACATGTCAAACCCCACAAATGTACTGATTGTGAGTCGCTTTGGAAAAAAAGCGTCTGCTAAATCCCCCTTTACCCTAACAGAATGTAATGTAATGTAATGAAACACGTCACACCTGTACCGGTACAGGTGTGATGTGGGCGGGGCTTGTGAAGTTAAGGGGCGGGACTAATGTTCACTTTAAAGTGAACTGCGACATTGAGAAGAACTGTGATTTGGGGTGGAGAGCCGTGGGAGGGAGGGGCCGTGTTGTCCCCATGGTTACGGAGCCCCCTGGCCCGGACGCGGGGTCTGCTGGGAGGAGCCTGCCGGGTCCTGTTAACAGTCAGACTCACTCACACCGTCACCTTGGAGCTGGCCGGGGGTCTCCATGGTAACGCAGCTCATTTATTGGTGTGACCTGTAATCTCTTTTCATTTCCCGCTCAGCTGGCGTGCACACACACACACACACACACTTGTACGCACACACACACATTCATACACACACACACTCGTACACACACACACACACACACACACACACACACACACACACACATTCATACACACACACACTCGTACACACACACACACACACACAGGATAATGTTATTATTGTCTGTCTGTTTGTCTGTCTGTCTCTCTGTCTGTCTGGTCCACTCACTACAGTGCTTAGTGAAAATAAGTGATGCATGTGTGTGGTGTAATTTATGATAATGATAATAATAATAAGTTGGTCTGGTTCAATAGTGCAATATGTAATAGTAAAGTTGCAATGTTATCATAATTGTTACAATACTGGTCTAGGCATGAATCATCTAGTATCACACTAGTGCAATACTAGCAGTTAATTAATAATAATAGTTATAGTTAGTTAGTCACTATGATGTATCATAGTGTTAGTGTAATATATAGTATCATATAAGATGTATATAGTGTTAGCATAATAAAACATGAATATAGTGTTAGTGTAGTATCATGTGACATGTTTACAGTGCTAGTGTAATATAACATGTTTATAGTGTTAGTATGATATAACATGTATATACTGTAGTGATAGCGTATTCTATAGTGTCATACAGCATGTAGGGTTCTATATCTTGTTGAGTGTCATTAGGTGGATGATATCTGACCACAATAACACTGGGGTCCTCCTGTATGATCACAGCATCGACAGTCGTGTGGTGCTGCCTCCCGGGGGGCGGTCTCTCTCTCCCCCTCCTCTCCGTCCGCTTGACGTCCGCGGCTCTCTGGACGCGTCACGGCGGTGCTCAGTCCTCTCGCTGCCGACAGCAACTTCACGGTCCAACTCCCCGACCCGGTGGTCTCGGCGTGTCGGCGGGTTTCAGCGTTCCTCTCCTCTCGTCGCATCGCAACAGTTTGTTCTGTTCTCACGTGGAACCGTCGCGTCCGCGGGCTGGTGCGTGCGGGGTCTCTCTGTGTGTGTGTGTGTGTGTGGTCTCGGTGGTGTGTGTGTGGAGTGCCGTTGTGTGTGTGGAGTGTCGGTGTGGAGTGTCGGGTCGCGGTGTGTGTCCTCCTCGCATCACCTGTTGGTTACCGACCACCGGACTCCTCATGAGCGCCCCTCCGGTGATCCGCGCGCCCAGCCCGCTGCCGCTGCCCGGGAGCGCGCCCAGCCCCGGTGGTCCCGGGGTCTCCTTCCACATCCAGATCGGTCTGAGCCGCGAGCCGGTGCTGCTGGACCCGGGGGACCTGAGCCTGGGCCAGGTGCGGGAGATGGCCTGCTCCATAGTGGACCAGAAGGTGAGCCGGCGGTGTGGGAGGAGACCTTTGGTTGAATACTTAAAGTTAAAGTTTCAGAATCATCTAACCATTAATCATTAACCGCCTAATCATCTATTTCCTTCTCATCCAAAAACGCCATCATCTGAGAGGAAGTCGCTCTGTCCTAACTCTGTACTTTTATTGTGAAAGCAGCTGGCTGCTAGTCAGCTGCTTCATAACCACCGAGGACACGTCATGCTGCCGTCTGTGACGTCACGCTAGCCAGCAGACAGACAGCATGTTGTCCTGCTGCTCGGAGCTCCACCAGGCCAAGCAGTGAGCAACACGCTGCCTCATGGTGTTTACACGCGTGTTGTTACACTGAGCCCTGACACGTCCACACACACATGTATGTAGGCACACATACCTACACACACACACACACACACACACACACACACACACACACACACACACACACACACATGCATACACACACAGAAAAACATTCAATAAGTCACGTCATTGGCTTCTGGCGCTTTATTGACGTTCTGCTGAAACGTTGACTTCCTGTCCAAACAGGAAGCTGCTTGTGTCTGGCCGTGACCTGAAGCTGGGTCCCATTTTGGAGGACCTTTGCCCTGCATGAGCCAAGAGATGCTCACATCAAATAACATATTTTATAACATATAGAAATAACCCATACATTATGCATTTAATACAAAATGTATGTTTTAAAATATAGATCTTAAAAACGGTATGCTCAATAACAGATATTTTGTAACCTATGCATTGAATAAAAATAAGTAATATATATATAAAATATATGAAAAGATATTCATATATTAAATGATTTATATATTTAATAGAATGGATATACATTTACTTTTATATGACGGGCAGGATCATGGCCAAACCTTTCAAACCAAATTCTAACTATTGCTCTCAGTCACTTCTGTAAGCATAGTGTTATCACACAAACTCCTTCCCCCACACTTCCCAGCAAATGTCCCTGTGCTGGGCCACCAGTAACAGTTCAAAGGTCAAATCCCAGCATTAGTCTCAGCCTATCACAGCCCCGCACACATACGAAACATGAAGCTGTCAGCCAATTACTGGCCTTCTCTCTTTGCAAGCAGGAAGTGAAATCAGAGTGAAACATTGGCTGGTGTTGTGAGTGTATGAAAACATTATTTATCTCAACGGTTCCTAATGATAGTTTAGCCTTGAGAAAGATGTGTTCACATGTGTTTATGTGAGTCAAACAGCTGGAGGTCGATAGTTAAAGTAAATACTAATTATTGTTTTTCAGTCGTTCAGCTGGATTTCCAAAAGCAGTTTTTGTGGAAGAGGAGAAATCCTTCCTAGTGATCCCCATTTGAGGTTGTATAAAGTACTGCTGCAGGGAGCCATGTTCATAGAGTTTAACCTGAGGGAAACACACCATCACTCGCCATCACTCACCATCACGCTGACGAGGTCGATGCTTCCACAGCACTGTCTAACCCCTTCCTGCTCCTTATCTTCCTCTGTACTGTCTACCCCCACCTGCTTCTTAATGGCATGTCTCTGTACTGTCTAACCCCTACCTGCTCCTTAATGACCTGTATGTACTGTCTAACCCCCACCTGCTCCTTAATTACCTGTCTCTGTACTGTCTAACCCCTACCTGCTCCTTAATGACCTGTCTCTGTACTGTCTAACCCCTACCTGCTCCTTAATGACCCGTCTCTGTACTGTCTACCCCCACCTGCTCTTTAATGACCTGTCTCTGTACTGTCTAACCCCTACCTGCTCCTTAATGAGCTGTCTGTACTGTCTAACCCCTACCTGCCCCTTAATGACCTGTCTCTGTACTGTCTAACCCCTACCTGCTCCTTAATGACCTGTCTCTGTAATCACTGTCTAACTAACCATCATCTGGAGGTCCTGTTGTAAACATCTAGCTTGATCTGGTGAATAGTTTCTGGTTAGCTCCTGCACTCCACCGGTAACTAGGTAACTGGTTATATTCTGAACAAGGTTAGAACAGTTACATGCTTTAATTATGGGATGGGATGTTGAACATATTGCAGCTATTCCTCTCTGTTCTGTTGACGCCATCCCTGTTGTTGCCTGGCAACAGATGTTCAAGTGTCCTTCTGAGTGTCATTGTGTGGTGAGAGGCTAGAGACACACACACACACACACACACACACACACACACACACACACACACACACACACTTACACACACATACATACACACATACGCATACACAAATATACATACATGCATGCATACATACATACATACTGTACATACATACATACACTGTATAAACGCACACACACACACACAAGCATACATACACACACTTACACACACACAGACATGTGTACACACACATAGACTTACACACAAAATATACAATATTGAAAATTGAATGAAAGAGACAAAATATAAAATAATCTGAAAATATAAGAAACGGATGACAGATGCTTCCTCTCGCACAGTTTGGAGTTTAGATTGCTGAACAAAACACCTGTTTCACTGTGGCGCGCACACACACAGACACACACAACCGTGAACAGAGACATCAGACCTGACAAAGGACAGTGTTTTGCGGCAGCTGGTTGTCATGGTGATGGCTCTCTGGAAGAACAGCTTTTTATTTTTAACAGAAGCAGAACTGTTGCGGCTCATGATTGGCCCGTCAGATCAGCCAATCAGCTGTCAGATTACTAACGTTGTCTGTAATAAGAGGTTTTGCCGATGTGGGGTAAAGTGTGGATTTATCTCTCCTCCTCTCTCCTATTTCCTCTCTCCTGCCCCCTCTCTCCTATCTCCTATCTCCTCTCTGTTCCACCCACCTCCAGGTTCATCAAGGAAGTAAACAGTTGTTTGTTTCGTGAGGAGGAAACAACATGTTTTCACCAACAAGCAGATTGTATCTGCATAATTATCACTATAACCACTGCTTCTGTTTCAACATATCGGGAGTGTCGCCATGGTTACCAAGGCAACAACCTCCATAGATTATGTGGACATCCTCCTCATGTTCAAGTGTTTGTTCAGCTTCCAGACAGGAGAACACGTCCTCGCTCCTCTTCATTTACTTCACATGCATTCATTATATACAGAGATCCTTTCATATGTATACACAAAGGACAGGCTGTAGCTGTGATAAAGGACAGAGTAGCTGTGATAAAGGACAGAGTGTAGCTGTGATGAAGGGCAGAGTGTAGCTGTGATAAAGGACAGTGTAGCTGTGATAAAGGACAGCGTGTAGCTGTGATAAAGGACAGTGTAGCTGTGATGAAGGGCAGAGTGTAGCTGTGATAAAGGACAGTGTAGCTGTGATAAAGGACAGCGTGTAGCTGTGATAAAGGACAGTGTAGCTGTGATAAAGGACAGCGTGTAGCTGTGATAAAGGACAGACTGTAGCTGTGATGAAGGGCAGAGTGTAGCTGTGATAAAGGACAGACTGTAGCTGTGATGAAGGACAGATTGTAGCTGTGATAAAGGACAGTGTAGCTGTGATAAAGGACAGACTAGCTGTGATGAAGGACAGAGCGTGACTGTGATAAAGTCAGGAGTATAGTACTGTTGTTTATCAATGTTTAACAAATGTGATTGTGTCTCTGTCCCCTTAGTTACCAGAGTGCGGTTTTTACGGGATGTATGAGAAGATCCTGCTGTTCCGCCATGACCAGACCTCGGAGAACGTTCTCCAGATCCTCCGGTCAGCGGCCGAGATCCAGGAGGGAGACCTGGTGGAGGTGGTTCTGTCAGGTACACACAGAGAAGGTCCACAGGCCTGTCCCCTCACACACGTGGTATTTATAATGTAAAGACATAACGTACATATACATAACGTATATATTTTATAGCGCTATAGATAAGAGGCAACATGCTGAAGGATCAGTCGGCAAACATGCCGTCCAGAGCCAACGTTGAATCCAACTCATCCGTTTCTATGGCGACGCTGGTGAAGTGATGCTGTTCACACACAGCGCTTCCGACGCTAACCGCTAACCTGCTAACTTGCTAATGTCTACGATAGCATGTTCACACTCTGAGCCCAGGATGGCTTCGCTGCCAGCCTATCAGCTTCCTGACAGCTGTTCTTCTGTGTGTGTGTGTGTGTGTGTGTGTGTGTGTGTGTGTGTGTGTGTGTGTGTGTGTGTGTGTGTGTACATATATCAAGGAGGCACGCACAGTAAACACAAATCACACATGCACGCACGTCTAAACTGAACACGAATACACACAAACAAACTCAATCACACTTGCACAGTACACACACACACACACACACACACACACACACACACACATAAATACACACTAGTGTGCGCCCACTCTTACCATGAAGTCTGCAGGAAGAGTTTAGAGCTTGTTCAGAAGCAGACCTCAAACCAAACACACAGGAGGTCATATCACACACACTCACTCACTCAGTCTCACTCTAGTGGAGGAACCCCAACGCGAGGGGAGGGAGGAAGGGAGAGAGTTAGGATGGGAGGAGAGGGAGGAGGGAGGAAGGAATTACACCCTAGCCTCCTCCTGGGCCGTCCTCTCAACATTCTACACTACCCATGATGCTTTGCCAAAGCTACAGCCTCATGATCCTCTCCACCTGTAGAGCAAAATATCTCTCTGTCTGTCTGTCTGTCTGTCTGTCTGTCTGTCTGTCGGTCTGTCTGTCTCTGTCTGTCTGTGTGTTGTGGAGCTGTAATACTTTACACTCACCTATCATCTGTCTGGAGATCAAATAACTACCTCAACCTCCCTCCCTCTCTCTCTCTCTCTCTCTCTCTCTCTCTCTCTCTCTCTCTCTCTCTCTCTCTCTCTCTCTCTCTCTCTCTCTCTCTTTCTCTCCTCCCCCCTCCTTTTTTTGGCATGAAACACATTTATATGGCCCAATCACAGGAAGTAAAATACCATTTAAAACTTGTATTGAAGTAGAACTTCAGTACAGTAGTACTGTCACCCATGTGTTGATGGGCTGCTTTGGTTACAGTAGAAGACGTATGTATTGGTTATCTTTGATCATGTATTGATTATGTATTGGTAATATATTGATCTTGTATTGATCATGTATTGGTTAAGTACTGATCCCCAGGGTTTGTTGCAGTGGAGGACTATGTATTGATGATGTATTGATTATGTATTGACAGGCTCTGCTACAGTGAAGTATTATGTATTGATGATGTATTGATTATGTATTGACATGCTATGCTACAGTGGATAATTATGTATTGATGATGTATTGAATATGTATTGACAGGCTCTGCTACAGTGGAGGACTATGTATTGATGATGTATTGATTATGTATTGACAGGCTCTGCTACAGTGGAGGATTATGTATTGATGATGTATTGACAATGTATTGACAGGCTCTGTCACAGTGGAGGACCATGTATTGATGATGTATTGATTATGTATTGACAGGCTCTGCCACAGTGGAGGACCATGTATTGATGATGTATTGATTATGTATTGACAGGCTCTACCATAGTGGAGGACCATGTATTGATGATGTATTGACTATGTATTGACAGGCTCTGCCACAGTGGAGGACTTCCAGATCCGGCCCCATGCTCTCTTCGTCCACTCGTACCGGGCGCCGGCCTTCTGCGACCACTGTGGGGAGATGCTCTGGGGTCTGGTGCGACAGGGCCTCAAGTGTGAAGGTTGGTCAGCACTCGTCTTCATCATTCATAGCATTATACTATAATGCTAATATTATTTTAATATATATTAATTATGGTATTAATGATATTAGACATGTTATTTATACAATTTTATTAATTTATAGTACTACTACTTTATATTGAACTGTATTGACCACACCTCTCTCTCTCTCTCTCTCTCTCTCTCTCTCTCTCTCTCTCTCTCTCTCTCCCCTCCCTCCCTCTATGTCGCCATGTCTCTCGCCCAGGCTGTGGTCTGAACTATCACAAGCGCTGTGCCTTTAAGATTCCCAACAACTGCAGTGGTCTTCGGAGGAGGCGGCTGTCCAACGTCTCTCTTACTGGGGGCGGGTCCAACCTTTTCGCTGGGACACGCCCCCTCTCTGCCGAGCCCTCCTCGCCCAACTGTTACCCTGATGAGGCGCTACTGGTCAGTGCTACACTAGGAGCAGCTACATATAGCTCCAAGCTTATCCGTTATTATGAGCTAGGAGCCGCTACATGTAGCTCATAGCTTATCCTTTATTATGAGCTAGGAGCCGCTACATGTAGCTCATAGCTTATCCTTTATTATGAGCTAGGAGCTGCTACATGTAGCTCATAGCTTATCCTTTATTATGAGCTAGGAGCCGCTACATGTAGCTCATAACTTATCCTTTATTGTGAGCTAGGAGCTGCTACATGTATTCAAGATTCAAGATTCAAGTAAACTTTATTGTCAGTATCCGTGAATGTACAGGCCATACACAAGAACCGAAATGCCGTTTCCCTCAATCCCTGGTGCAAGACAGCATGCAATTTAAATATAAATATATAAAAATATAAAAAAACGTAGCTCATAGCTTATCCGTTATTATGAGCTAGGAGCCGCTACATGTAGCTCATAGCTTATCCTTTATTATGAGCTAGGAGCCGCTACATGTAGCTCATAGCTTATCCTTTATTATGAGCTAGGAGCCGCTACATGTAGCTCATATCTTATCCTTTATTATGAGCTACATGTACATGTAGCATAGCACATCCCTTATTGTTTACACAGAAAGTAGGAATACCGGAAGACAGTACTACAGTAAACATGGCTATAGTAGACGGTAGAGATACTGAGCTAGCATGCCACCCACAGCTGAAGATATAGATAAGATAGCGGCTGGGGATGCTCTGCATGTGTTATCACACCGGGTCCACGGCCGTCCTCATGACCACTGCATCCTCTCTGTCTGTCCCTCACCCCTCCAGTCCCCGGTCAGCCCCAGCATGGAGGTAGGTCGCTCCTCCTCCCAACACCCAAATACTATTCTATCTGAAGAGGAGAAAAAAAACAATGTTCCTCTTCCGATGAAATAGTGTAAAACAAGGTTTTCTTGTTTCCTGTTTCCTCCCGTCAGAAGAGCCAAACAGATTACTTCCCCAGCCGGGAACGTCGATCCAGCTCCCAGTCCTACGTGGGGCGACCTGTGGAGCTGGACAAGCTGCTCCTGTCTAAGGTCAAAGTCCCACACAGCTTCCTGATCCACTCGTACACCAGACCCACCGTCTGCCAGCACTGCAAGAAGCTGCTGAAGGGCCTCTTCAGACAGGGCCTGCAGTGTAAAGGTAACTAGTAACCAAAGTGACTAAAGTAACTAGTTACTCTTTAGACAGGGCCTGCAGTGTAAAGGTAACTAGTAACCAAAGTGACTAAAGTAACTAGTTACTCTTTAGGCAGGGCCTGCAGTGTAAAGGTAACTAGTTACTAAAGTAACTAGTTAGTCTTCAGATGGGGCCTGCAATGTAAAGGTAACTAGTAACTAAATTAACTAGTTAGTCTTCAGACAGGGCCTGCAGTGTAAAGGTGACTAGTAACTAAAGTAACTAGTTAGTCTTCAGATGAGGCCTGCAATGTAAAGGTAACTAGTAACTAAAGTAACTAGTTAGTCTTCAGACAGGGCCTGCAGTGTAAAGGTAACTAGTAACCAAAGTGACTAAAGTAACTAGTTACTCTTTAGACAGGGCCTGCAGTGTAAAGGAAACTAGTTACTAAAGTAACTACTTAGGCTTCAGATGGGGCCTGCAATGTAAAGGTAACTAGTAACTAAATTAACTAGTTAGTCTTCAGACAGGGCCTGCAGTGTAAAGGTAACTAAAGTAACAAGAGTAACTGAAGAAACTGATGCTCTTCAGATAGAGCCTGCAGTGTAGTTTTGTGCTGCTAGTTACTAACCCGTTGCTAGGGAACAGGTTATTAACTCCAAAGAATGCTGTGAATGTGGTCCAGTTTGTTCCAGAATGATGTCAGTGATGTAAATGATTAAGTCCTATGAATGTCCTTCTCTCTCAGATTGTAAATTCAACTGCCACAAGAGGTGTGCTCCAAAAGTACCCCATAACTGCCTTGGAGAGGTCTCCCGGAATGGAGGCAAGCTGTCTGTCTGTCTGTCTGTCTGTCTGTCTGTCTGTCTGTCTGTCTGACCTGTCTGTCTGTGTCTGTCTCTCTAACCTGCCTGTCTTTCTGCCTGTCTTTCTGTCTGTCTGTCGGTCTGTCTCTCTGCCTGATCTGTCTGTCTGTCTCTCTGATCTGTCTGTCTGTCTGACCTGTCTGTCTGTCTCTCTGATCTGTCTGTCTCTCTGACCTGTCTGTCTGTCTCTCTGACCAGTCTGTCTGTCTCTCTGACCAGTCTGTCTCTCTGATCTGTCTGTCTGTCTGTCTCTCTGACCTGTCTGTCTGTCTGTCTCTCTGACCAGTCTGTCTGTCTGTCATTGTGTTCTCCAGAGCTTCTGAGCCCAGGGGCGGAGTCAGACATTGTCATGGAGGAGGGTTGCCTTGACGACCACGATGTGGACCGTGGGGGCAGCCCATTGGATGACATGGAGGATGCGATGACATCAGAGGGGGCGGGGCTCCTGCTTGGGGCAGTGCCCGGTGACCTCTGTGACCTCCAGGACCCTGACCCAGAGGACTCCAACAGAGCCATCAGGTACACACACACATACTCAGGTGGCATGCACACACCTAGTGTTTTATTTAGTGGTGTTTTTGTTTACTCACATAACCACTCTAGTTTTCAGTAAAGTTTCAACCTCTCTCCATTGGTCACCTTGGTGGCCACGCCCCCTGCAGTCCGTCCACCAGTAACAACATTCCTCTGATGCGCATCGTCCAATCGGTGAAGCACACCAAGAGGAAAAGCAGCAATGTGGTGAAGGAGGGCTGGCTGGTCCACTACACCAGCAAGGATACCATGGTACCTGTCTGTCTGCCTGTCTGTCTGCCCTTCCTGACCTGTCTGTCTGTGTGTCTGTCTGCCTGTCTGGCTGGCTGGCTGTCCTGCCTGGCCTGTCTGTCTGTCCTGCCTGGCCTGTCTGGCTGCCCTTCCTGACCTGTCTGTCTGGCCTGTCTGTCTGCCTGTCTGTCTGTCTGCCCTGTATGACCTCTCTGTCTGTCTGTCTGTCTGTCTGTCTGTCTGTCTGTCTGTCTCCCTGTCTGCCCTGCCTGACCTGTCTGTCTGTGTGTCTGTCTGTCTGCCCTGTATGACCTCTCTGTCTGTCTGTTTGTGTGTCTGTCTGACCTGTCTGTCTGTTATCACTTCACATTCATGTTTACATCAAACACTTTTGTTCTTCCTGTCAGCTTCTCGTTTTCTCCTTTTGTTCCCTCCTCATCCTCCTCTCCTCATCCTCCTCCTCTCCTCTCTATCTTAGAGGAAGAGACACTACTGGCGTCTGGACACTAAATGCCTCACGTTGTTTCAGAGCGACACGGGCAGTAAGTATTACAAGGTGAGTCTTCCTCACATGAGGAATAACATGAGAATAACATGACTCCGACTAACAGACATGTAGTCGTACCTTTCATGCATCAAAACGCTAAAATGTGCAGTCACATGCAGGTAAGATTCAATGACCCCACGCAGGTAAAATCCAGCAGCCCATTAAACCGTGGAATGGAAACGTCAGGAACAGAGTCTTGCTCACTTGATGGGTCCGGGTTAAAAGAAAGAAGCTAATGAGCAGGAAAACAACAAACAGGAAATTCAGTCGGAGCGAACAAATGAAGTTCCACATGACAGCTCTGTTGAAGGGAGGCGTTCAGGTTCAGAGGCTCTGCTTCAGCCTCCAGCAAAGGATTCAAAGGATTCAAAGGTTTTATTGTCATTTGCTCAACAGATACAGCGTACATGTTGGCAATGAAAATCTTAAGTCCCAGGCACCCCAAAACAACTCAATAAGTGTGTAAGAATAAGAGAAGAAGAGAAAAACTAGTGCAATAAAAAAAAATATATATATATATATATATATAACAGTATAATAATATAAACATTAAACATTAAACATTAAACATTAAACATTGTAAGGTGTAAGACAGGGTATGTAAGCAGGGTGTGTAAGACAGGCTCAGTCTCAAACCCTCCTCTGGCTAGGGCTGTGTTGGTGGGCCGGCGCTCCTCCGCGGAGCCCCTGTCCTCCCCGCGGGGTCGTTGTGAGCCCTGCGCCTCCTCCTCCTCCCTTCCCTGCAGGAGATCCCGCTGTCTGAGATCCTGGCCCTCCGGCCGGCCCCTGCGGTGTGCGTGCTGCCCGAGGGGGCCAACCCCCACTGCTTCGAGATCGCCACCGCCGCCCTGGTGTACTACGTGGGGGAGAGCGCCCCGCGCAGCCTGGACGGACCGGGGGGCACCAGCGTCCTCGTAAGAGCTCCCGCACCGAGCTCCGGTCAGGGCTCCAG
>JAXIVH010000733.1:47500-49016 GCA_036785325.1 Urophycis tenuis | reverse complement strand
CGGCCCCGCCGGAGTCTTCACGGCTCTGGCGCGCGTGCCGAGAAGACGATCAAACTTGACTATCTAGAGGAAGTAAAAGTCGTAACAAGGTTTCCGTAGGTGAACCTGCGGAAGGATCATTAACGTATCGGTCGACCGGCCGACACTCTCCCACGGTCAAAACCACCGAGGGCTCGCGCGGGGGCGTCGCCGGCGGCGGACACGTCCGCCCGCCGTCTTCGCCGACCGCGGCCCGAGGAAACGTCAACCCCGGCCGGGCAAAAGCCTTGGGAGGAGCGCGTCGGCCCACGGCGCCGCGCCGCGCTCCCCGTCCTTTTGCTTCGGAAATCCAACCCAAAACACAGCGCGAGCGGCGCGACGGCCGGTGTGTGTGTGCGTGAGCGCGTGCCAGGGCCTTCGGCCTTCTCTACGCATTCCCCCACGCCGCCCGACCGAAAGCACCCCTCGCGCGGCCGCGGGTACCCTGTCAAAGCTCCCCGGGTCTGTCACGCAGGCCCCGGGGAGGGGTTCAATGACCGAGGTCGGTTCGCGGCGGGGCCCCGGCCCCGTCCCGCTTCCCGGCCCCGGCGCCCGCGGCTTACGTTGTCTGTCTCCGAAAGGAAATGCACTCTGGTCGTCGTCAAACGATGAAACGAAACAAAAAAACGACAACTCTTAGCGGTGGATCACTCGGCTCGTGCGTCGATGAAGAACGCAGCTAGCTGCGAGAACTAATGTGAATTGCAGGACACATTGATCATCGACATTTCGAACGCACCTTGCGGCCCCGGGTTCCTCCCGGGGCTACGCCTGTCTGAGAGTCGCGTTGGCAATCAATCGGAACCGAGTGAAAACGCGGGGGTCTCCCCCACGTCTCTCTCTCTCTTCCGCGGCTGGGGTCAGTCGCAGGCCCTCCTCCTCTCCACGAGAAAGAGGAAGGGCCTTCGTCCCCCTAAGAGCAGACGTCCGTCGAAGGGACCTTTGGTTGAAGCAGGGCGATCACACCCCGCTCCCTCCACGTTCCCCTCCGTCCCCTCCGCCCCGGTCTAACCGGTCGGGTCGCGGCAGCCGGTGGACGACCCTCGTGTCTCCGTCAAGCTGCCCGCGGTTCCTCGGCGCGGGGTCATCGGAGGCGAACAGGGGGAACGGGGCGCCCGTCGCTTCTCCCGTCGGCAAACCCGGAGGACGAAAACGACCGTGAGCCCCCGCCCTTCCGGGGGTCGGGGTTCCGCAGCACACACGCTTCTCGAATACGACCTCAGATCAGACGAGACAACCCGCTGAACTTAAGCATATCAGTAAGCGGAGGAAAAGAAACTAACCAGGATTCCCCTAGTAGCGGCGAGCGAAGAGGGAAAAGCCCAGCGCCGAATCCCCGCCCGCCCAGTCGGGCGCGGGACATGTGGCGTACGGAAGATCGTTTTCCCGGTGTCGGCGTGGGGGCCCGAGTCCTTCTGATTGAGGCTCAGCCCGTGGACGGTGTGAGGCCGGTAGCGGCCCCCGTCGCGCCGGGGCGCGGTCTTCCCGGAGTCGGGTT
>JAXIVH010000733.1:40000-42500 GCA_036785325.1 Urophycis tenuis | reverse complement strand
GTGGTGCCGGTGCTAGTAATAGTAGTATGTTCCATGTGGACCACCATGGGCAAGCCCTATTCAACGTGGGTCCACGTGAAAACAACCCAGGCCCACACAGCCCCCCTATGGGCCTAGAGGGCCAGGACCACCGTGGGCCCCCGTGGGTAAAGTCCCCCCATCAGACCGCCGGGGGTGGGCCAGGTCCCAGGGGACCCAGGGCCCCACACCGGCTTGCCCCCCCACGGTTGTGGGCGAAGGATCTACGTGGAGCACCATGTACCACCGGCATAGACAGCAACGGGCAAGCCCCGCTCACCGTGGGTCCGTGCGAAAAGCCCCCGGGCCCAGTGCCCCCTATGGGCCTATAGGGCCGGGACCACCTCGGTCCCCCATGGGCTGAGGCCCCCCCATCGGACCCCCGGGTCTGGGCCAGGTCCCAGGGGTCCCAGGGCCCCACACCGGCCTGGTCCCCCACGGTTGCGGGCTACACATCTGCGTGGACCACCGTGGACCACTATGGGTAGGCCCCGCTCACCCTGGGTCCATGCGAAAAGGCCCAGGGCCCAGGGCCCCCTATGGGCCTATAGGGCCGGGGCCACCTTGGTCCCCCATGGGCTGAGGCCCCCCCATCGGACCCCCGGGGGTGGGCCAGGTCCCAGGGCTCCCAGGGCCCCACACCGGCCTGGTCCCCCACGCTTGCGGGCTTCATATCTGCGTGGACCACCACGGACCACCATGGACCACTATGGGTAGGCCCAGCTCACCCTGGGTCCATGCGAAAAGGCCCAGGGCCCAGGCTCCCCTATGGGCCTATAGGGCCGGGACCACCTTGGTCCCCCATGGGCTGAGGCCCCCCCATCGGACCCCCGGGGGTGGGCCAGGTCCCAGGGCTCCCAGGGCCCCACACCGGCCTGGTCCCCCACGGTTGCGGGCTACACATCTGCGTGGACCACCACGGACCACTATGGGTAGGCCCCGCTCACCCTGGGTCCATGCGAAAAGCCCCCGGGCCCAGGGCCCCCTGTGGGCCTATAGGGCCGGGGCCACCTTGGTCCCCCATGGGCTGAGGCCCCCCCATCGGACCCCCGGGGGTGGGCCAGGTCCCAGGGCTCCCAGGGCCCCCCACCGGCCTGGTCCCCCATGGTTGTGGGCTTCATATCTGCTTGGACCACCACGGACCACCATGGACCACTATGGGTAGGCCCCGCTCACCCTGGGTCCATGCGAAAAGGCCCAGGGCCCAGGCTCCCCTATGGGCCTATAGGGCCGGGACCACCTTGGTCCCCCATGGGCTGAGGCCCCCCCATCGGACCCCCGGGGGTGGGCCAGGTCCCAGGGCTCCCAGGGCCCCACACCGGCCTGGTCCCCCATGGTTGTGGGCTTCATATCTGCTTGGACCACCACGGACCACCATGGACCACTATGGGTAGGCCCCGCTCACCCTGGGTCCATGCGAAAAGGCCCAGGGCCCAGGCTCCCCTATGGGCCTATAGGGCCGGGACCACCCTGGTCCCCCATGGGCTGAGGCCCCCCCATCGGACCCCCGGGGGTGGGCCAGGTCCCAGGGCTCCCAGGGCCCCGCACCGGCCTGGTCCCCCATGGTTGTGGGCTTCATATCTGCTTGGACCACCACGGACCACCATGGACCACTATGGGTAGGCCCCGCTCACCCTGGGTCCATGCGAAAAGGCCCAGGGCCCAGGCTCCCCTATGGGCCTATAGGGCCGGGACCACCCTGGTCCCCCATGGGCTGAGGCCCCCCCATCGGACCCCCGGGGGTGGGCCAGGTCCCAGGGCTCCCAGGGCCCCGCACCGGCCTGGTCCCCCATGGTTGTGGGCTTCATATCTGCTTGGACCACCACGGACCACCATGGACCACTATGGGTAGGCCCCGCTCACCCTGGGTCCATGCGAAAAGGCCCAGGGCCCAGGCTCCCCTATGGGCCTATAGGGCCGGGACCACCCTGGTCCCCCATGGGCTGAGGCCCCCCCATCGGACCCCCGGGGGTGGGCCAGGTCCCAGGGCTCCCAGGGCCCCGCACCGGCCTGGTCCCCCATGGTTGTGGGCTTCATATCTGCTTGGACCACCACGGACCACCACGGACCACTATGGGTAAGCCCCATTCACAATGGGCCTAGCTGAAAACGATGAAAATATTCAAAGTGTCCCAGCAGACCACCAACTCTGAAAGTGGTGAAAAATATTCTAAGTGTCGAGCTGGACCACCATGGGACTCAGTGGACCACCATGGGGCTGGACCACCATGGGTTGGATCACCATGGGCCCGGACCACCATGGGCCCGGACCACCATGGGTAACTCTGAAAGTGGTGAAAAATATTCTAAGTGTCGAGCTGGACCACCATGGGACTCAGTGGACCACCATGGGGCTGGACCACCATGGGTTGGACCACCATGGGCCCGGACCACCATGGGTACGGACCACCATGGGTAACTCTGAAAGTGGTGAAAAATATTCTAAGTGTCGAGCTGGACCACCATGGGACTCAAAGTGGTG
>JAXIVH010000733.1:27500-30000 GCA_036785325.1 Urophycis tenuis | reverse complement strand
CCCCCTATGGGCCTATAGGGCCGGGACCACCTCGGTCCCCCATGGGCTGAGGCCCCCCCATCGGACCCCCGGGTCTGGGCCAGGTCCCAGGGGTCCCAGGGCCCCACACCGGCCTGGTCCCCCACGGTTGCGGGCTACACATCTGCGTGGACCACCGTGGACCACTATGGGTAGGCCCCGCTCACCCTGGGTCCATGCGAAAAGGCCCAGGGCCCAGGGCCCCCTATGGGCCTATAGGGCCGGGGCCACCTTGGTCCCCCATGGGCTGAGGCCCCCCCATCGGACCCCCGGGGGTGGGCCAGGTCCCAGGGCTCCCAGGGCCCCACACCGGCCTGGTCCCCCACGCTTGCGGGCTTCATATCTGCGTGGACCACCACGGACCACCATGGACCACTATGGGTAGGCCCAGCTCACCCTGGGTCCATGCGAAAAGGCCCAGGGCCCAGGCTCCCCTATGGGCCTATAGGGCCGGGACCACCTTGGTCCCCCATGGGCTGAGGCCCCCCCATCGGACCCCCGGGGGTGGGCCAGGTCCCAGGGCTCCCAGGGCCCCACACCGGCCTGGTCCCCCACGGTTGCGGGCTACACATCTGCGTGGACCACCACGGACCACTATGGGTAGGCCCCGCTCACCCTGGGTCCATGCGAAAAGCCCCCGGGCCCAGGGCCCCCTGTGGGCCTATAGGGCCGGGGCCACCTTGGTCCCCCATGGGCTGAGGCCCCCCCATCGGACCCCCGGGGGTGGGCCAGGTCCCAGGGCTCCCAGGGCCCCCCACCGGCCTGGTCCCCCATGGTTGTGGGCTTCATATCTGCTTGGACCACCACGGACCACCATGGACCACTATGGGTAGGCCCCGCTCACCCTGGGTCCATGCGAAAAGGCCCAGGGCCCAGGCTCCCCTATGGGCCTATAGGGCCGGGACCACCTTGGTCCCCCATGGGCTGAGGCCCCCCCATCGGACCCCCGGGGGTGGGCCAGGTCCCAGGGCTCCCAGGGCCCCACACCGGCCTGGTCCCCCATGGTTGTGGGCTTCATATCTGCTTGGACCACCACGGACCACCATGGACCACTATGGGTAGGCCCCGCTCACCCTGGGTCCATGCGAAAAGGCCCAGGGCCCAGGCTCCCCTATGGGCCTATAGGGCCGGGACCACCCTGGTCCCCCATGGGCTGAGGCCCCCCCATCGGACCCCCGGGGGTGGGCCAGGTCCCAGGGCTCCCAGGGCCCCGCACCGGCCTGGTCCCCCATGGTTGTGGGCTTCATATCTGCTTGGACCACCACGGACCACCATGGACCACTATGGGTAGGCCCCGCTCACCCTGGGTCCATGCGAAAAGGCCCAGGGCCCAGGCTCCCCTATGGGCCTATAGGGCCGGGACCACCCTGGTCCCCCATGGGCTGAGGCCCCCCCATCGGACCCCCGGGGGTGGGCCAGGTCCCAGGGCTCCCAGGGCCCCGCACCGGCCTGGTCCCCCATGGTTGTGGGCTTCATATCTGCTTGGACCACCACGGACCACCATGGACCACTATGGGTAGGCCCCGCTCACCCTGGGTCCATGCGAAAAGGCCCAGGGCCCAGGCTCCCCTATGGGCCTATAGGGCCGGGACCACCCTGGTCCCCCATGGGCTGAGGCCCCCCCATCGGACCCCCGGGGGTGGGCCAGGTCCCAGGGCTCCCAGGGCCCCGCACCGGCCTGGTCCCCCATGGTTGTGGGCTTCATATCTGCTTGGACCACCACGGACCACCACGGACCACTATGGGTAAGCCCCATTCACAATGGGCCTAGCTGAAAACGATGAAAATATTCAAAGTGTCCCAGCAGACCACCAACTCTGAAAGTGGTGAAAAATATTCTAAGTGTCGAGCTGGACCACCATGGGACTCAGTGGACCACCATGGGGCTGGACCACCATGGGTTGGATCACCATGGGCCCGGACCACCATGGGCCCGGACCACCATGGGTAACTCTGAAAGTGGTGAAAAATATTCTAAGTGTCGAGCTGGACCACCATGGGACTCAGTGGACCACCATGGGGCTGGACCACCATGGGTTGGACCACCATGGGCCCGGACCACCATGGGTACGGACCACCATGGGTAACTCTGAAAGTGGTGAAAAATATTCTAAGTGTCGAGCTGGACCACCATGGGACTCAGTGGACCACCATGGGGCTGGACCACCATGGGTTGGATCACCATGGGCCCGGACCACCATGGGTACGGACCACCATGGGTAACTCTGAAAGTGGTGAAAAATATTCTAAGTGTCCCGCTGGACCACCATGGGAAACTCTGAAAGTGGTGAAAAATATTCTAAGTGTCGAGCTGGACCACCATGGGAAACTCTGAAAGTGGTGGAAAATATTCTAAGTGTCGAGCTGGACCACCATGGGAAACTCTGAAAGTGGTGGAAAATATTCTAAGTGTCGAGCTGGACCACCATGGGAAACTCTGAAAGTGGTGGAAAATATTCTAAGTGTCGAGCTGGACCACCAT
>JAXIVH010000733.1:15000-17500 GCA_036785325.1 Urophycis tenuis | reverse complement strand
AGGCCCCCCCATCGGACCCCCGGGGGTGGGCCAGGTCCCAGGGCTCCCAGGGCCCCACACCGGCCTGGTCCCCCACGCTTGCGGGCTTCATATCTGCGTGGACCACCACGGACCACCATGGACCACTATGGGTAGGCCCAGCTCACCCTGGGTCCATGCGAAAAGGCCCAGGGCCCAGGCTCCCCTATGGGCCTATAGGGCCGGGACCACCTTGGTCCCCCATGGGCTGAGGCCCCCCCATCGGACCCCCGGGGGTGGGCCAGGTCCCAGGGCTCCCAGGGCCCCACACCGGCCTGGTCCCCCACGGTTGCGGGCTACACATCTGCGTGGACCACCACGGACCACTATGGGTAGGCCCCGCTCACCCTGGGTCCATGCGAAAAGCCCCCGGGCCCAGGGCCCCCTGTGGGCCTATAGGGCCGGGGCCACCTTGGTCCCCCATGGGCTGAGGCCCCCCCATCGGACCCCCGGGGGTGGGCCAGGTCCCAGGGCTCCCAGGGCCCCCCACCGGCCTGGTCCCCCATGGTTGTGGGCTTCATATCTGCTTGGACCACCACGGACCACCATGGACCACTATGGGTAGGCCCCGCTCACCCTGGGTCCATGCGAAAAGGCCCAGGGCCCAGGCTCCCCTATGGGCCTATAGGGCCGGGACCACCTTGGTCCCCCATGGGCTGAGGCCCCCCCATCGGACCCCCGGGGGTGGGCCAGGTCCCAGGGCTCCCAGGGCCCCACACCGGCCTGGTCCCCCATGGTTGTGGGCTTCATATCTGCTTGGACCACCACGGACCACCATGGACCACTATGGGTAGGCCCCGCTCACCCTGGGTCCATGCGAAAAGGCCCAGGGCCCAGGCTCCCCTATGGGCCTATAGGGCCGGGACCACCCTGGTCCCCCATGGGCTGAGGCCCCCCCATCGGACCCCCGGGGGTGGGCCAGGTCCCAGGGCTCCCAGGGCCCCGCACCGGCCTGGTCCCCCATGGTTGTGGGCTTCATATCTGCTTGGACCACCACGGACCACCATGGACCACTATGGGTAGGCCCCGCTCACCCTGGGTCCATGCGAAAAGGCCCAGGGCCCAGGCTCCCCTATGGGCCTATAGGGCCGGGACCACCCTGGTCCCCCATGGGCTGAGGCCCCCCCATCGGACCCCCGGGGGTGGGCCAGGTCCCAGGGCTCCCAGGGCCCCGCACCGGCCTGGTCCCCCATGGTTGTGGGCTTCATATCTGCTTGGACCACCACGGACCACCATGGACCACTATGGGTAGGCCCCGCTCACCCTGGGTCCATGCGAAAAGGCCCAGGGCCCAGGCTCCCCTATGGGCCTATAGGGCCGGGACCACCCTGGTCCCCCATGGGCTGAGGCCCCCCCATCGGACCCCCGGGGGTGGGCCAGGTCCCAGGGCTCCCAGGGCCCCGCACCGGCCTGGTCCCCCATGGTTGTGGGCTTCATATCTGCTTGGACCACCACGGACCACCACGGACCACTATGGGTAAGCCCCATTCACAATGGGCCTAGCTGAAAACGATGAAAATATTCAAAGTGTCCCAGCAGACCACCAACTCTGAAAGTGGTGAAAAATATTCTAAGTGTCGAGCTGGACCACCATGGGACTCAGTGGACCACCATGGGGCTGGACCACCATGGGTTGGATCACCATGGGCCCGGACCACCATGGGCCCGGACCACCATGGGTAACTCTGAAAGTGGTGAAAAATATTCTAAGTGTCGAGCTGGACCACCATGGGACTCAGTGGACCACCATGGGGCTGGACCACCATGGGTTGGACCACCATGGGCCCGGACCACCATGGGTACGGACCACCATGGGTAACTCTGAAAGTGGTGAAAAATATTCTAAGTGTCGAGCTGGACCACCATGGGACTCAGTGGACCACCATGGGGCTGGACCACCATGGGTTGGATCACCATGGGCCCGGACCACCATGGGTACGGACCACCATGGGTAACTCTGAAAGTGGTGAAAAATATTCTAAGTGTCCCGCTGGACCACCATGGGAAACTCTGAAAGTGGTGAAAAATATTCTAAGTGTCGAGCTGGACCACCATGGGAAACTCTGAAAGTGGTGGAAAATATTCTAAGTGTCGAGCTGGACCACCATGGGAAACTCTGAAAGTGGTGGAAAATATTCTAAGTGTCGAGCTGGACCACCATGGGAAACTCTGAAAGTGGTGGAAAATATTCTAAGTGTCGAGCTGGACCACCATGGGAAACTCTGAAAGTGGTGGAAAATATTCTAAGTGTCGAGCTGGACCACCATGGGAAACTCTGAAAGTGGTGGAAAATATTCCAAGTGTCGAGCTGGACCACCATGGGAAACTCTGAAAGTGGTGAAAAATATTCTAAGTGTCGAGCTGGACCACCATGGGAAACTCTGAAAGTGGTGAAAATATTCTAAGTGTCGAGCTGGACCACCATGGGCAACTCTGAAAATGTGGAAAATATTCTAAGTGTCGAGCAGATCACCATGGGACA
>JAXIVH010000733.1:2500-5000 GCA_036785325.1 Urophycis tenuis | reverse complement strand
CTATAGGGCCGGGACCACCTTGGTCCCCCATGGGCTGAGGCCCCCCCATCGGACCCCCGGGGGTGGGCCAGGTCCCAGGGCTCCCAGGGCCCCACACCGGCCTGGTCCCCCACGGTTGCGGGCTACACATCTGCGTGGACCACCACGGACCACTATGGGTAGGCCCCGCTCACCCTGGGTCCATGCGAAAAGCCCCCGGGCCCAGGGCCCCCTGTGGGCCTATAGGGCCGGGGCCACCTTGGTCCCCCATGGGCTGAGGCCCCCCCATCGGACCCCCGGGGGTGGGCCAGGTCCCAGGGCTCCCAGGGCCCCCCACCGGCCTGGTCCCCCATGGTTGTGGGCTTCATATCTGCTTGGACCACCACGGACCACCATGGACCACTATGGGTAGGCCCCGCTCACCCTGGGTCCATGCGAAAAGGCCCAGGGCCCAGGCTCCCCTATGGGCCTATAGGGCCGGGACCACCTTGGTCCCCCATGGGCTGAGGCCCCCCCATCGGACCCCCGGGGGTGGGCCAGGTCCCAGGGCTCCCAGGGCCCCACACCGGCCTGGTCCCCCATGGTTGTGGGCTTCATATCTGCTTGGACCACCACGGACCACCATGGACCACTATGGGTAGGCCCCGCTCACCCTGGGTCCATGCGAAAAGGCCCAGGGCCCAGGCTCCCCTATGGGCCTATAGGGCCGGGACCACCCTGGTCCCCCATGGGCTGAGGCCCCCCCATCGGACCCCCGGGGGTGGGCCAGGTCCCAGGGCTCCCAGGGCCCCGCACCGGCCTGGTCCCCCATGGTTGTGGGCTTCATATCTGCTTGGACCACCACGGACCACCATGGACCACTATGGGTAGGCCCCGCTCACCCTGGGTCCATGCGAAAAGGCCCAGGGCCCAGGCTCCCCTATGGGCCTATAGGGCCGGGACCACCCTGGTCCCCCATGGGCTGAGGCCCCCCCATCGGACCCCCGGGGGTGGGCCAGGTCCCAGGGCTCCCAGGGCCCCGCACCGGCCTGGTCCCCCATGGTTGTGGGCTTCATATCTGCTTGGACCACCACGGACCACCATGGACCACTATGGGTAGGCCCCGCTCACCCTGGGTCCATGCGAAAAGGCCCAGGGCCCAGGCTCCCCTATGGGCCTATAGGGCCGGGACCACCCTGGTCCCCCATGGGCTGAGGCCCCCCCATCGGACCCCCGGGGGTGGGCCAGGTCCCAGGGCTCCCAGGGCCCCGCACCGGCCTGGTCCCCCATGGTTGTGGGCTTCATATCTGCTTGGACCACCACGGACCACCACGGACCACTATGGGTAAGCCCCATTCACAATGGGCCTAGCTGAAAACGATGAAAATATTCAAAGTGTCCCAGCAGACCACCAACTCTGAAAGTGGTGAAAAATATTCTAAGTGTCGAGCTGGACCACCATGGGACTCAGTGGACCACCATGGGGCTGGACCACCATGGGTTGGATCACCATGGGCCCGGACCACCATGGGCCCGGACCACCATGGGTAACTCTGAAAGTGGTGAAAAATATTCTAAGTGTCGAGCTGGACCACCATGGGACTCAGTGGACCACCATGGGGCTGGACCACCATGGGTTGGACCACCATGGGCCCGGACCACCATGGGTACGGACCACCATGGGTAACTCTGAAAGTGGTGAAAAATATTCTAAGTGTCGAGCTGGACCACCATGGGACTCAGTGGACCACCATGGGGCTGGACCACCATGGGTTGGATCACCATGGGCCCGGACCACCATGGGTACGGACCACCATGGGTAACTCTGAAAGTGGTGAAAAATATTCTAAGTGTCCCGCTGGACCACCATGGGAAACTCTGAAAGTGGTGAAAAATATTCTAAGTGTCGAGCTGGACCACCATGGGAAACTCTGAAAGTGGTGGAAAATATTCTAAGTGTCGAGCTGGACCACCATGGGAAACTCTGAAAGTGGTGGAAAATATTCTAAGTGTCGAGCTGGACCACCATGGGAAACTCTGAAAGTGGTGGAAAATATTCTAAGTGTCGAGCTGGACCACCATGGGAAACTCTGAAAGTGGTGGAAAATATTCTAAGTGTCGAGCTGGACCACCATGGGAAACTCTGAAAGTGGTGGAAAATATTCCAAGTGTCGAGCTGGACCACCATGGGAAACTCTGAAAGTGGTGAAAAATATTCTAAGTGTCGAGCTGGACCACCATGGGAAACTCTGAAAGTGGTGAAAATATTCTAAGTGTCGAGCTGGACCACCATGGGCAACTCTGAAAATGTGGAAAATATTCTAAGTGTCGAGCAGATCACCATGGGACACCCTCAAAATGTTGAAAATATTCTAAGTGTCAAGTGGATCACCATGGGCTCACCCAAAAGTGGATCACCATGGGCCCCATTCATTTCAATGGGATTTGGATCACCATGGGCTTACTCGCAAAGTTGACTCAATTCTCTGAGTCGAGGCGTGCGAATTTTGTGAGGCGAGTTGAGCACCTCCCGCAGCATATA
>JAXIVH010000732.1:33509-49294 GCA_036785325.1 Urophycis tenuis | reverse complement strand
TGGAACGACAAAGTAAAATATATTTTTTTAATGTGCGGCGGGTACAGACGCGGCGATACCAGACGGCTGCGACTTCCGGCTATTTATAGCTGCTTTTTTTTCTTTTTCTTTTTTTGCTGCGCGCTGCTGAAACAAACAGTATAAACACGTCCGCCTGCGCGTCGCCTCCTCCGCGACGGAGCGACGTCTCCCGTGGCGTCCGACGCAACGCCTCCTCCGGGAGACACCACTGTCGTCAGCGTGGCTCTCTCCGCTCGGTGACCCTTGTGCAGAAAAGCTTTGCGGAAACGACACGGCAAACGTGGTAGATTGGCTAAAGGGAGGCGGAGGCGCATTCGCGTCCTCGTTTCATTCACAACAATCGCGTACGTGGCAGCATTGATGCCGCCGCCATTCATCACATGAAAATGCAAGCGCGTGCGAGTCAGGGGTGCTCATGTGATCATGTAATCTGGGTTGTGATGGATCGTCATTGTAACCCGCTGTGTCACCGGGCGTAACCCTCTTGCTGGGGGAGGGTTATAAGGCTTTTAATAACAAATGTGTGGGCCAAGTATTTTAATGTTTAAAATGAGGCCGAAAGGTGCCATAAATCCCTGACTGCTAATAATTGAGTGTGATACATTGATTTCCATTCGATGCATGATTATTAAATATGCATAGAACAGAAAGCAATGTTTTCTGGCGTCCCGTTGGCGTCCCCCCCCCTCTGGGTGGGTTCTCTCTGGGTGAAGTGCGCTAGTCCGGGTGCACATTTTCATCCAACCTGTTCAAACCAACCGGGTGCCTTGTGATAATTGAAGGTAGACCAGGGCCGTGTTCCAATATCCATACTCACCTTTGTATACTCAGTTTTAGTACATAAGGTGTTCCAATTTTGATCGCGGCGAAAAGAAGCGTACTCAAAGGACCCGGATGTTGCCCCAAAATGGTTAGCACGCATAGTATGCAACAGTGTACACTATCCGTACTCAACGGCAGCCATCTTAGCTATGAAGCGGAAGAGGCGGAGCCAGGCTGAGCCACACTCAGTTCGAAAATGGCTAGACGTCACTCGGCGTAATGGATTCACGTGTGTTTGGCGGGTGACACGGCCGCGCAGCTCATAGTAATTTCCGGTAAGTGCACCATTTGGAACAACACTAACATCTGAAAATCTGCACACTTGAGTAAGTGTACTACATTTAAGTGTAATCATGAAGTACGGATATTGGAACACGGCCCCGGTCTATGAGTGGACCCGAAAGCCACTGCAGACCGTGCAGCAATCCCGCGTCATATGGGGGTTTTGTTTTTGTGTTACTTAAAAAGCACTGTGGAAATGAAAGGGGAAAAACAAATCAGTTGATAAAAACGCAATTCTCTAACAGTGGTCCCAGTCGGCTCCGATTCAGACGGGGGAAAGATAGGCACTGTGACTGTGGACTTCTCCAGGCGGAGAGAGGTCCAAAATGGCCCTAAACCAGCGATGAGCCATTTGGTAATCTCACAAGAGTCATGTCGTCTAAGAGCCATGCCAAAAATCTGAGCCTGCAGGTCACAGAGGTGTGGCGAAGTCACCCAAGCCATGCAGGTCAACTTTAGTAGCCTCACCTCTGTCACCGCGGTGTGTGATCACACGGCTGCTTTTACTGAGGAAAGGAGTTAGAGAGAGTTTGACGCAGACATCTTAGTCAAGGGGTGGTGGCGGTTATTACAGTTCCTGCACAATGACCACCAGGGTTCGAGTTATGATTCCATCTTCGTGGGAGCCCATATGTGTTTGTTTATTCTAATCACGCATGTTGGGGCTACAGTTGCTGTGAGGGTGACCGCATATTTTTTTTTTAGCTCTCTTGGACTCTTTTTTTGCCCACAGTCTAACCGCACTTACAATGCTTTTTCTATTACTTTTACTATTTAGGCTACTGTTATTACTCCTCGTCGTCATGTGAAGCTATTTATATTTTATGTCAATATTACTCTACATGTGAAAGGGAAAATAGCTTTATTTATAATTGAAATATTAGGCTATACTGTTGTATTTTCAGAGACCCCACGGATGTTTGAGTTTGCTGCTTTCATGGGAGCCAGACCTCTCTTTATGGGAGCTCAGCTCCCACTGGCTCCCCACCTAACTCGAACCCTGGTCCCACCTAACTCCAACCCTGGTGACCACTGATCACCGCAAGTCAGAGGATTACTAGACAGTTGGCACAGCCCTACCGTGCGTTTGATTACACAGCGTTACACAACACAAGTGTTTTTTTTTTTTTATTTCTAGTAGTCACACGAAGAGTCGCACAAGATAACACAAGTGTTTATGTATTATATCTAGTAGTCACACAGCAAATGTGCGATTGAAATTCCAAATTGCAATTTTTTGCATGCGTATGTATTTGAGAATTTTACATTCACATTCGTAGTCAAACACAATGTACGTTAGACAGACAGACAGACAGACAGACAGACATACTTTAATGATCCCTGGGGGAAATTGCATTCGTTACAATACTCCAGGGAAAAAAAAGAAGAAGACACTCTACGTATAGAATATATAAATATATAATATAAACCTATGTAAACAATATACAAGAAATATATATAAAGAAATATAAAAAATACACATAAATGTACATACATCCAGGCAAACATTAAGAGGTAATAGCATACAAAAGATGTAGCATGTCGGATTTTCCCTTTTTTATCCGCCAATATTAAAATAAAAAGGGAAGGTCTTCTCTGTGCCGTCTATAACATAACCTTGCCAAAGCGCTGTCATTATCAAAAAAACTAAACAGAATACTGTTTTTGATAGTTCAATCCGTGACAGGAAGGATAAGAATAATTATCCCACTTGTCACGGATGATTACATTTGACATTCAACACTCCTCCTAAAGAGTCGCACAAGATGTGGCATAAATCAAATTCAATCAGGGGAGAACGGAAGGTTTGTCATTTGGACTGTGTAGAGGTACAACATGTAGCATAATGCTATCCATCTATTCCTGTCATTTAGGAGCTGTGTTCTTCCAAGGCGACTTACGATGTATGCGGTATGATAGAGGACATTAAGGAGCAGGTCAGGATTAGAAGTCCTGCTAAGAATGCGTACAGTTTAGACTGGCGACGATTCAGGATCCAACTTGTGGGGATTTGGCTGGTGGTCGCAGTCCTTGTCCAAGGTCGACACTCGTGCCATCCAGATGTAGATAGAGTTAAAGATGCAGATGTTCAGAACACGTGGAGGCGGTGATGTGGAACCAGAGAGGTGGATATCCCCTCTGCCTAGACTCAGATGAACCAGTGGGAGTGCATCAATGCATTTATAATGAAACACAATAAAGTGGATAGCAGCAGTACCATGGCAAACCAACCCTGAGAAAGTGTAGCCGAGAACGGAAATGGAATTGTCACAGATTTCGTTTTTTGAGGGGTTTTTTTTCCCGCAAAGTGAACAGACTCATTGATCAAACTGTGTGTGGGGTGCTGTTGTTGTTGTTTTTTTCATTCATTATCGAGATGGAAAAGGTTAGTTTGTTTTGGAATATAGACATCACTCTACATCTAGGCTGCTGCAAAGTATCACACTCAATTACAATTATGTTATGCTAATCTTCAAAAAGGTGTTTCCACTGCCAAAGGTACATCCAACTGTTATATGAAGTCTGGATAAAAACAATAACATGCTCTTCTTTACAAGCGATATATATATATATATTCATACGAAATATATATAATTACTGTTGGTGACGGATGCATAGTTGTGGCGTGGTTCAGAGGAAAGGTCACCAGTGTAGTTCAGCAGATAAGTGTGGTTTTTCAAAGCAGGGAAATTCAGCACTGCCACACTGCATGGGCTGTGCATAGTGCTGCGCTTTCACTCACTAATAAAAACACTCCCACCACCTGTGCTGCTCCGCTTCCTGCCTTTAATCACTCCACGTAGAGTGCCACACACCTATCCCCAGCTCTCCCTGTGGGCTCGCTTTGCCTGTGCTCTCTCTCTTGTTCTCGCTCTTCTCTTTAAAAAAAAAAGAAATCATTGCAACAAATGTTTGTAAATGAAATTATACCAAAACATTTTAGATTTACTCTTACAGTCTCTCTCTCTCTCTCTCTCTCTCTCTCTCTTTCTCTCCCTCACTCATTCACCCACTAACTCAGACACACACATAGTTGCTCTCCCTCTCTCTCACTCACTCACTCGCTCACTCACTCACTCACTCACTCACGCTCTCCCACACACAAACCCACTATGTCCTGCTGTCTGCTATAACTATAACACTTCTCGCAGCCAACTACCCTGTGTGATTGACAGCTCTGTTGACTTTAAGGCTTTAAGGAAAATGCAATGGAAGGACTCTATTTTTATGTTGTACTGGCAGGATGTGGTCACACAGAGAGGATAACATACACAGCATGGGTTTCATAGAAACTGGTGAATGTCACCCTTGTACAACGAAAACATGAGCATTAAATGTTGATTGGCAATTTTAATTAGATTTAACTTTAAAGTATGGCTAATGCAATTACCAATAATAACATGATATTTGAATTTTGACATGATTGTGTGTCACAGCATGAAGGCTAGATGTATAATGGACCTTGAATTTCTATTTTAATCTTGGCAGGACAATAGACACGTAAATGCGTGCATTAATGAGCACTCTTGGCTTTTTGAATGATTTGAACACAGCTAATGAAAATGAGATGGAATTTGTATTTGCTTTGAAATTATGGCATGATTACTCATTCGTACATAACAGCTATCACATAGGGACATTAATATTCATCTTTCTATGCCATGTGGAGCCCTTGCTTCCTCTGCTCAAAATGCTTACATTAAGCATGTCAAGCACACCCATACTTTTGCCCTGTGCACAGCTTTCCCTTTGGTGTACATACCTGGGAGGGTGTTCTGACTACTGTTTGGTTCAATGTTAGCGCACACAACAATATATACAGCAGCCTCCCATAACATTGTGTGCTGTACTTGAACCAAACGTTTTCAAACAGTATCAAACAGTGCAGAATTACCACAGCATAGGCACTGGGGGAAGCTGGAGTCTGTCAACTAGACTACCGGTGCCAAGACTATTAGGGCAAAACTATTCACACAATTGTATCCAAAAAATGTCAAAAGAACGGTGTCAACAAAGACTACTTTATTCTACTTGAACTAATACAGGAACAATATTGGTTCGGGTAAAAGGCGTACAAACAAATATCTTCACATTTGCATGAGTCATGCCAAAATTGAGCTGAAGATGCGTTGAAAAAAAAAAAAAAGAGCAGAAATGTTTTCATACACTGTTTCAACAATATGACAGGAACAGTACGGCCTATCATATAGAAAGAGCTTCATCATTAGCCATATAAGTGTGGCCGAATGGGTTATATCCAATCGTTCATTGGCTAACTTATAGTTATCAACTTCTGAGGTTCTGAGGCAGCCTGCCTGTTTTTGACAGGACAAGCTAAGCTGGACTGCCAAAGAGCTACCTTACTGACCAATTAGCTGACGTCTAATAATGGCATGGCAGGTCCTGTGGTTTACCATTGTGGTTTACTTTTGTTTATTTCGTGACAGTGCTCGCTGGGACAAAGCAGTTCTTTTTTTTTTTTTTTTGCAGGGTCACGGTTTCTGACTAGTCTGTCATTTCAAATGACAAATGACAAAACATCGGCTCGATTTGCTGTTTAATATCATGGTAATTCAATAAGCCAGGGTTTGTTTTGACGGAGTCGTCTGTCAGTTGGAGCCTCAGGTAGCTCAGGAAAAAAATATACATTGCGCATTCACTCAGACTAAAGTGGCATGCGCTGTTTCTTTATTAGAAGTGAAATAGCTCTGGCCCTAAATAATGATGATTTATTTTTTTGTTTGTTTGCTATCTTCGTTCATCCGCAATGACCCCCCCCCCCCCCCCCCCCCCCAAACCCCACCCCCTCCCCACCCCCTCCACCCAGGAGCCGGCGGCTGGTCTCCCTTGGTCACGGACAGGGAGCCCTGGTTCCAGCTGGACCTCAGGGACAGGATGGAGGTGACGGCGGTGGCCACGCAGGGGCGCTACGACAGCTCGGACTGGGTCGGCAGCTACATGCTGCTCTACAGCGACACGGGCCGGGCCTGGAAGCAGTACCGGCAGGAGGACGGCGTCGGGGTGAGCTTCGGGGGGGGGGGGGGGGGTTGTCTTTACGTGATGATATCGTCAGGGATGGCTGGGGCTCAGGTGTAACCTTAAACACATGAAACTTCATTTTGTTGTTGTACGGTCTCATCTGCCGTCATCGACAGGTAAAATGCCCTTAATGATATCCTCAGGCACCGGCCCTCGCGGGCGTCTGTGTGTGTGTGTGTGTGTGTTTTCACGCTCAGATATGTTTTCCCGTGAGCTGTTGAAGCCTCTCTCAATGTCACACAGAGTCTGACATCTCTCAGCGTGGAATTTGTTAAGTGCAAGACTGGCACTTTCGCTGCAAATGCCTCTTTCCGTCTCTTTGGTGTGATGTCGTATAGTGTTTTTGCCTGCCGGTGCATAATTGAGTCCATGTCTAAAAACACAGCCTGTTTTTCTTCCTTCACCGCCTGATGCTGCTTGTGCCATCAATTCTTTATGACCTATTGTGTACGCCCCAGTTATGTCAGGCGTTGTCGGGGAACGGTTTTAAATCAGTTAAAATTGGAATATGCTAATATAGTCATAATTTAGAAGCAGTGCAGGTTTTTGAGAAATGGGTACGTTCTCAGGCGATTCTGTCCTCCGGCTGAGCATTGATTACAGGCGAGGTGTAAGAGTTGCGCAATGGTTTTCATTCATCCTTATAGCCAATGAGCCGTGTTGAGGGGGAGAAGGCTGTGCCATCCTGTGATATCCAGGGCTTTGTGGAACGTTGAATTGTTAATCTGGCCTTCGAATATCTCTTAAATGTATTATTTACAGTACGTCGTAGACTATGAATAGGGGATCAAATCAAGCATTCTGTCCACAGGAACGCACGTTCGCTGTACTTTCTGCAGCGTGCCACTTTGGTCTCATTGATGTGTGTTCTCGTCCACTAGAGGACAAGATCATTGAAATGTGTTGTGAAATTACCTTTTTTCCTTATTTACATAGCGTTCAGAGCCAATGCAAGTCCTGTATTTGGCTGGAGGGAGAGTGTCAGACAGAACTACAGAGACACAACCTAATTATATTGAAAATATTTCAAGTTAATGAATATACTCAGAGATGGATTTCAATGCCAAAAAGACACAATCCAAACCTCCACCCAGCTAGCATTTAATTTTAAAATGTGGAAGACTGATTAATATTGTTATGACATTAGGTAGGTTTAGGTATTAAGGCTATATAATCAGATTGTTTTATGTGATTGATTGCTATTATCTATTTCAAATTGAATGCGGCCACAGTGCATTAACTTGACATGGTTCCAAAATGAAACTGAATTTTGGTTGATAAAATGGTTCAGGGAACACTTTTAATTAAAGAATCGAAAGCTAATTTAAGCGTGGTTCGTCGGTAGCTTTACAAGATTACAATGCTTTGTCGTTTGCTGTTTCTGTGTCAGACAGACACACAGATAGCTAGGCGGCCTCTGTCTTTTCGGTTGAACAATTTAAAAGCAGGCAACATAGGCGCGTGTGCGTATTTGATGTTGCCAGAAACGAGGACATGTGCACACACATGCTCGCTAAACCTCACAAACCAGGGTAACGACGCACGGCGTGCGTTTGAAAGCGCGACCCGTGGACTGAAGACGGGGTGGGATGAGTGGCAGCTAATTAGCCAGACACTTCTGATGAAGCCCACTTCCAAAGGTGGCTAACCGCAGCTTTAACCCAGGCCTTTGGGAGATGTTAATTGACGTCCGTCTGGCATTCTAACAAGTGAAGTTCAAAGGTAATGGCTCTCCTCCTGTACCTGGACTGAGGAGGCTAATGAGAAAACAGCAGCTGCTGCGACGGCTAGACGCTCTGAATGCTAACCCGCTGTTATGGCAGGTATGCCCTCACTGTAATTTCATGACAGGAGGCATAGAAAACCTGAATGGAATTTGGATAGCGGATGGGGGGGAGTAGATAGCTAAAAACCAATGCAGTTTTTTGTTGTGCACACTGATGTAGGCCTATGGGCTGCACAAATGCATGTGACCGTTAATTCCGTCCTCTTTTAGTTCAGTCAAGTATATGTTTTGGGGGTTTTTTTGGGAGGGAGGGGGGGTTCTTCTGAATATTATCCTTTCTGTCCTGCCATTGTGCCCTGCCTAATCTATGCAGCGAGAACATCAGTATGTCTTCCTTTACAATTGTGTGTCTGTGAACCCATGGGCAATGCATCTGCAAAAAAAAAAAAGCCACAATGGGGAAAGGCAGGGAAATATGTGGAACAAACACCCTCATAAGCTGTTAATGGCCTAATTATGTTAAGCCAAAGAGAAAAGACCCCCAAAAAAATACAGCTTGTTGAAGGGTAGCTGGTAAGGTGATGAAATATCAACTTTGTTTGAGAAATAAAACATTGCTCAGAACGTAATTTAGCCCCAATGCTTCCAGTCATTGTTCTTCTTGAGACACAATTTTCTGTAATTGTCATTGTGATTATTTTTCTTTCTTCATATAGGCTTTGAAGGCACTTAAAACGGAACAAAAATGTTGAAAGCCTTTAAAAAATGAACCTTAACTGCTATGATGATGTCTTCACGCTGTAACATTTAGAGGTCATGACATCTCTTCAGAACGAGTAAAAAAACCCTGCACATTTTTAGGGAGGGCAATGGAAAATCACCAGGCAGGGGGTCTTCTGGCTGCTCACAACGATAAGTGCGATAAGATTGTAACGCAATGTCGGTTTTGTCTAGTGTGTGGATTCCCTGAGTTCATGCTTGTTAACTCTCCAGGTATGTTAGGCATAGTTAATACCTATAGGACCACTTAGGATGAATATAAACCTTGTTTGCATGAGCACTAATGAGGGAAACATTACCAGTTGTTATCAACATTTTGGTTATCCTAACACATTAATTATTGAGGAGAAAGGATGGTGAAAATAATTAAGACAGATATGCTTCAACAAATGGGACTTTCCGTTCAATCTACCTAGGATTTCATGGCTCCACCCGAGGTCATAGCCAGACTGTCTTTGCCCGGTGTCTGCTTTGTCAAAGCAGTGACTTTCTCAAATTAATTGGCTCGCACATGAGACAATGCTGAACACACTGGTCTGTGTTTCCCCTTTAGTTTTTTATTTTATTTTATTCCACTGCCTAGCATAGCGCGCAACATGTGACGCTGTGCGCTCATACAGCAATTAATTTGTGGATGCATGTGCTAATTGCAGGTCACAAACCGACGCATGCAGGGTTTGCTCAAGGGAGCTAGTCACGCGGGGAGGAAGAGCAAAAAAAGAGTCTTAATGAACGGAGGGGGAGTTGGGGATTGAGGGTGGGAGACTCTCGAATAGGCGAATGGAAATAATGAAGTCACCGCAAGGTTAGAACTGTTTATCTGGACAATGACTAACCTGCAGGCGCCCCTCGATCCCATGGGGAGGTCTGCGGTGGGGGGGGATTCTCGCGATCCACAACTCCAAAGTTCCATGGTTCACATAAGCCAGGTAATTGGAGGAAATGTATTGTTGGGGTCTTTTTTTTTTACTGAAGTCAGGGGAAAATGGCGTTGAAATCATGGCAGCACAGGATGTCCTCCTTGCCATGGATTCGGTGAATGGGCAGGAAGAATCTGAAGGCATATATCGCGCAGCTCTTGTAATGACCCAGACAGCTACTGAGCCTTCTGTCGCTCTGTGAGCTAATGAGATGAGCCACTGACTAGACGGCGTAGCCTATTGCCAGTGGCCATTCCACTTCATGACATTTGGGAGTTGGGAGCATGTTAGCTAGGTTAGCGTAACAGGCGGACGTGCCTTTTGCCGTTTGCAGTTTGAATAATACTCCATATTTTCACTCTGAGTTCATTTTGCAGTTGTCAGCACACATGTTTTTTTTTTTGTTTTTTTTTTCTCTTCCAGGGATTAGAAACTTAGTTGTTTGTTCACAGGCAGCATTTTGTTGTAGCCTCTTGCTTAGCCTAGAACAGATCACATTTGTGGTTCACAAGGTGTATTGCATAACGGATAATATATACAGCTTGTGGCTAGTTTGTACGAGTTTGAATCCCCCAGACTTGTCTGGATCAGATGGACCCGTGTGCGCGGTCCAATCCATATTTCCGGTATGCGATGAGGGCAGCGGTTAACGTTTCTTGGTTCTCCTTTTGTTTGTCTCGTTTGTTTGCGCGACCCTGAACGAATGATGCTCTCCCAGGCTCTAAACGAAATATGCATGCCTTTAACAAACATCCCTGCCCCCGTCCACGCACACACACACACACACACACACACACACTCCCAGTGCGTCGTGTAAGGCAGCACCTCCCCCGGTCCAGCCCGCGTATGAACCAGTTCCTTTCCTAAGTGCTTAGCTTGCACCTCGTTTAAGGCTCAGCCACCAGGCCCCACTTAAACGGCTCAAAATAGGAAAACGCAGGGCATAAATCACAGTAACAGCCATAATGGCTGCCGTGTTGGTCTGTCTCCTTCGTTATCTGCAACGACGCTGCGCCGCGCCTCCCAGTTCCCATTCCCTCCGAGGGAATGGGAACGCCGCCGTCAGATGTGTTGCTTCCGCGCAGATATAGGCCGCTCGTTCATTTATCCCACTGCTCTGCATACTATATTTTGTGTGTGTGTGTGTGTGTGTGTGTGTGTGTGTTGGGGGGGGGGAGGTGTTTTTGCCTGTAATGCATGTGTGGGGTTTGGTGGGGGTCTTTTTCTCATCTGCTGCCTGTGCTGAAATGATTGTCCTTCCGGTACTCTGTGAAGCCATTTACCATGGCTGGATCGTGCGCGTCAACAATCTGTCTCACGGTTACTTTCTGTAATGCACGCCGTCATCGATTTGACACGTCGCCCCCCCCACCACCCCAACCCCCCGCCCCCACCTCAAATCTGTTATGATGCGACCCTGGTCATCAGTCATCTGAGGGTTTTGTTTTGTGTCCTCTCTCTCTATGTCTCTCTCTCTCTCTCTTTGTCTCTCTCTGTTTTTCTCTCTCTCTGTCCATCCCTCTCTCTCTCTCTCTCTATTTGTCTCTCTCTTTTTTCTCTCTCTCTTTGTCCATCCCTCTATCTCTCTCTCTCTCTCCCCCCCTGCATCTTTACACTTCTCCTCATCTCTCGTTCTTTCAGTCTATCCCAATTCTCGTCCTCTATTTCTTCGTCTCTCTCATCATGTTGCTGTCTCTCCCTCCCTCCCTCCCTCCCTCCCCCAGCATTTATGTCCACTGGCCGTATTCGCGGCTCAGCGTGTCGATACGGGGTGGGGTGGTGGGGGGGGGGGGGGGACAGCAACATGATGGGAGAGACGAAGGGGGGGGGGAGATGAGGAAGAATAACGACGTCTGGCTGTTTCACACTGAGAGCTTGTCACTTTTATCTCCCAGGGAGCCCCCCCCCCCCCCCCCTTCGCGCGTTCTCTGTTCCTCTCCTCGCGTCCCACCCTCCAGCCTCTCGGAGTGGCCATTTTATTTATTTATTAGCTCTCCCTTTACTGGACTGACGGGCAGATTGAGTCATATTTCCACCGCCGTTCAATGATTCTAATCTCTTTTTATCAAATAAAAAGTGTCGAAGGCGCGTAAAAGACGTCGGCCTTTGCCGCGTAATTTATTTATCAGGCTTTTGTTGCTCGTTTTAACTGGTTCATTGCAGGTTTCCCCAACGTGGCCATAGAACGCTAAATATGTCTGTATGTTTTCTCTCTCTCTCTGTCTCTTTTTCTGTCTCTTGCTCTCTCTCTATCTCTCTCTCTCTTTGTCTCTCTCTATATGTCTCTCTGCCTCTTTCTCTCTGTCTCTCTGCCTCTCTCTCTCTCTGTCTCTCTCCCTCTCTCTCTGCCTCTCTCCCTCTCTCTTCCTTCTCTGTGTCTGTTTCTTGCTCTCATTCTCTCTCTCTCTCTCTCTCTCTCTCTCCTCTCTCTCCTTCTCTCTCTGTTTCTGTTTCTTGCTCTCGTTCTCTCTCTCTCTCTCTCTCTCTCTCTCTCTCTCTCTCTCTCTCTCTCTCACTCTCCTCTCTCTGTTTCTGTTTCTTGCTCTCTCTCTCTCTCTCTCTCTCTCTCTCTCTCTCTCTCTCTGTCTCTCTCTCTCGCTCTCTCTCTGTGCAGAGGCTGTCGGGGAACCTGAACTCTGAGGCCGTGGTGCAGAACAAGCTCTCCCGTTCCATCAGAACACGTTTCCTGCGGCTGCTCCCCCTGGACTGGAACCCCAGTGGTTGGCTGGGCCTCAGAGTGGAGGTGTACGGCTGTGCCTACAGTGAGTCTCCACCGCCCTGACAGCTGCACCCACACCAGTAGGAGCACACACACACACACACAGACACACACACACACACACACACACACACACACACACACACACACACACACAGGCACGCACGCACGCAGACACAGACACAGACACACACATACACACACACACGTACACTCACGCACACACACGTGCACGCACGCACGCACGCACGCACACACACACACACACACACACACACACACACACACACACACACACACACACACACACACACACACACACACACATGCCTTTGGAAACTGAGGTTTTCACCATCTGGACTGCATTAAACCAGCTATATGTACCTTTGTTACTATGTCCTAAGTAACCACAAGTTAAAGTCAAGCTATCAATTTACTAAACCAAACCAAAGTTATGTCTACAAACAACTACTGTAAGTAATGCCTGGATTTAACTTAAGCCGTTTGTCGTCGCCTCACCGTGACGGCAACCACATGGGAACGAATTAACAACTGGCTACGATGTCAACTTGCTTGAGGTGTGTGGTGCAACCTGTTTTGATTAAATTACTGTGTAAGCCCTGACTTGGTAGAACTTTTGCTATGACTAGACTACTTATAAACATAAGCATAGCTAGTGCATCCGGCCTCAGTGCAACACACACACACACACACACACACACACACACACACACACACACACACACACACACACACACACACACACACACCTGTCAATGATGTTATTTGGGGTATCCTAGCACTTTTACTGAGGACATTCATGTCTGTAAAGGGTCCTTCCCATCTGTGTCCTTCTCAGTTGTCCTGAGGCAAAATAACTCTTACTGTCTTATAAAGGGCTGCCTAGCTCTGCGAGACCTATATACAGTGGCTTCCAAACTTTGTTCTTGTGTGCACAAACTTTTAGGGGGTGCCAGCAAATGAATGCAAATAAGTATGAAACATATGCTTGCGCTTTACTGATAATCTTTATTGTTGAATACTACATATGTTAAGAGAAAATATTTTGATAGGGTATCACTGGCAGTACCGCAAAGTACCCCTAGGGTTCTCTTAGAGCCATCTGTTCAAACGCTGACAGTAGAAATGGCTAAGATTGGTGTTCTTCAGTGTAGCATTAACACTGCTTTGGTGTCTCTTATGCTCACAGCTAATGGGCACACACACGCACACAAAAACAACAACACGAGTAGACTCTTCGCCATTATTAAAGCTGGTTAATGGCAGGTGCGAGTGCACTAAACCGGATGGGCCCGGTGAAGTACCGCCGTGTGAAGGACAGTTTCTTGAGTGAGCGGGACGGTGGAGGTCGTTTTTACCTTGATGCCTTTTTAACAACCCGCCAGACCTCTCTCAGAACGGCCGTTTTGCCATCGCACGCATCAGCATGAATTGACAAATGAAAGAACGCCGCTTCGCAGGTTTGAGGTATAGGCCGGTTCGTGGCGAGTAGACAGTGTGACGGAGCTGCCTGGATAAACAGTGGAGAAGGCTTGCATGTTGAAGTCCATGTGTTGCTGTGTGTCCAAAATGGTGGCTCCGATCAAAAGAAGGTGTGTGGATCTCATCCACACACCTTGACGTCCTCTCCGATCCTCTTCTGCCATCCAGCTCACAGCTCCATCTGCCAACCGATCCACCATGGGGGTCAAGAGCTTTTAGCTGATCTGCTCCCCGCCTATGGAACTCTCTCCCACCTAACATTCACACTTCTGACTCTGTCTCCACCTTTAAAGTCACACACTGTTACTTGTTTTTTTACTTGTCTTGTAAGGTGTCCCTGAGTGCTTTGAAAGGGACCTTTAAATAAGATGCATTATTATCATTATTATTATGATTATTATTAATTGAATTAATTCACTAACATTAATTAAGCATGCGTTAATGTTGCTTGAAATAGTATAAGTATTAGTAGTATTTGTGGGAGAAGTTGTTGTAGTACCGGTAGTAGTAGTCATATTAGTAGTTTCAGCAGTAGCATTGGGATTATTTTGTATTTGAGTTATTTTTTTTACTTTAAGAATAGAAGTCTGCCATCAAGCCTTAAGTCTTGAAACTATAGGGACTTCAATCACTTCACATGCTGTGCAGAGGCAAAGTACAGGTGGAAAGCTCTAGAAATGTGTGCGAGTGAGAAAGAGATCGGGAGAAGGGATAAAAAGAGACGGAGACACAGCTGGGGACGAAGCAACCGTGCAAAGGCCGGGAGTTCAGAGGGGAAGGGAGATGCTCTCGGAAAGATGAAGAATCGCCATGCGGTTCTCATTCTGTTGCATTACAGAATAGCAATCCATGCAGTCATGCATCTATGTATGAGTGTCTCTCCAGGGCGGAATTATATGTAGGCAAGATGGAAAAATATCCCAAAATGATAACCGGTCTCACGACGGTTCTTGGGGGCTATACAGAGATTAATTCAGTCTGAGCACAAGGGCCGGTTGAGCATGTAAGGAAGAAAAGAAGAAAAAAAATGTTTTGTGTTGTTGAGTTTTTAGGTATTCACAGCGCATCTGTGGATACCTATTTTTATTGTAGGAATTATTAGGTATTCGCAATGTAACTCTGGGTACCCATTGTTATTGTCCAAATTCGTATTCTTATTATTCCAGATTTGTAACGCTATACTCCAGCCCCTGATTTAAAATTTGGCCATGACATTTGTATTCCCAGTAAGCTGGTATCCTAAAAGTTTGGTGCCAATTCGCCCATAGGGGGGCGCTATAATTTGGCACCCCCCCCCCCCATGGGCAAATCATTTCTAAAACTTGGTGTACAGATCTTAATTTACATTCAGGACTTTGAATTTTTACATATTGGACCCATAATGTCCACCTGGATAGACTTAAAAAACGTAAAAACTTCAAGACTTAAAAACATATTTTAAATAACCACTGCCCCAAATAACACACAATGTGGTACATGTGATTGATGGCCGTGTCTGATCTTAGATTTAGCAGGGATTTTTTGATAACATAAAAGATAACATTGTTCTATCAACCACTTCAGAAGGTGGCTAGAACTGGAAATGTACCATGCACATAGAGGGCACCTCCCTCACCTGTGTATAATGTTTTGTGTTCTCATTGTATGATGTCACGGTGTCAATCAAAGTAATTGCTCTTAAGTGTAATTTACCACTTCGCCTAAAGGGGGCCCTAAATCACACATAAAGGGCATCTACAATTAAACCACTGTTCGTGTGTGCATGTGTCCGTGTGTGTGCGTGCGTGCGTGCGTGTGTGTGTGTGTGTGTGTGGGTCTGTCTGTCTGTCTGTATGTCTGTCTGTGTGTCTATCTGTGTTTTTGGGAGTAAAAAAAAAAAAAAAAAGATAGATACAGTAGATATATACTTTATTGATCCCTGTGGGGAAATTCAGGGGGGGAAAAAAAAGAAAAGAAAAGAAAAAAGACCCGG
>JAXIVH010000732.1:23509-28509 GCA_036785325.1 Urophycis tenuis | reverse complement strand
GTGGGTGGGTGTGTGTGTGCCTGCGTGCGTGTATGCGCGTGTATATGTGTGTGTGTGTGTGTGTGGGGGGGGGGGGGATTGAGGGGGCTTTGTCTAATTAGGAAGGAGGGTAAATTGGCTGGAAAAACTATTTTGACTTTGTTATTACATTGCATTTGATCCTAACTACTTTGTCATTAGGGTTTCAGTCTGTGCGCTGGCCTATAGGTGTAGGAGCTCTGTTTGTGGCTGCTTCTTCTGTCCGTGGCAGATCAGAGAGGGTCAAAGAGCCACGTTTCATCCCAGACACCCTTCTGCACTCCAGAACCCTGATTGCTATGTTAAAAGGCCTCTACTTACAAGAGAAAGGAGAGAGAAAGAGTGAGGGAGAGGGGGCGAGAGTGGCCAATTTTGCTCACCGACTGCAATGATGGAATCCGTAATGGAATTTCAATGTGAATTCTAACCCCAGGCAGTGGATAGGGAATCACATTGAGAGAGTAAAAAAAAAAAGAGCCATGATTGCTCTTCACTGCCTAGCAGGCACGACAGCTGATAGGATTCTGACCTCAATTGACATTGCTGGTCTTTGTGGCTCATGTACGTGCCATGACCCTGGTGTCACTCAAAATTAAAGTTGTTTTTCTTTTTTTTCTTTTCCTTTCTTTGCCCTAAGGGATTGGTCGGGAGTGATATGACAATCTCAGAGATTTGACTTCCAGTGAACTGTTTTTTATTTTTTTTATTTATTATTCTTGCGATTCACCTTCGTTTAATTAACGTATACTCTCAGCCCCCCCATTTCCATCCCGTCCCAACGGAAAAATAATAATATCATGGCTATCACATCGTAATCGTATTTTCTTCTGGCCAACTGTTGAATGGTATCAGACAGCAGACGTCTTCGTCAGGGATGCTGCTGAGCGTATGCGTAAACGAAGCAGAGCGTTGAACCTCTCTGCATCTCCTTCTGGTCTCCAGGGCAACGTGACCTTCTCCTGCTCCGGGCCCCAGCTGGTGGCCACCACCTTCCTGAGCTCCAGCGCCAGCTTCCTGTCGCTCCCGGCAACGGCGGCGACGACGGGCGGCGAGGAGGGGGGCTTCTCGTTGAGCTTCCAGTTCCGGACGTGGAACGCGGACGGGCTGCTGCTGTCGGTCCGCCTGGCCCCGGAGCCCCAGAGGGTGGAGCTGCAGATCAGTGGCGGCCGGCTGCGTCTCACCCTCCACACCTCTGCCCAGCAGAAGTCCCAGGTCTCCACTGGTGAGGGGATGCCGGGCCACACACACACACACACACACACACACACGCACACACAGGCACGCACACACACATACCTCAACGGTGCACACACACACACACATAACTCAAATGTGCACACACACACACACACACGCACGTCTTGCCTTGATGACCTGGAATTGTCCTGTCTGCAATATGGGCCGCATAAAGTCCATCTGGCTGTCTGTCTTCTGTGTCTGTGAAACCATGGTAACCAAAGAGGAACAGGAAAGGTCATCCTCGCCCAAAACCCGCCACCACCCATCCCGCCTCCCCCCCCCCCAATCTGACCTCAAATTTGAAAGGACGCATTGACTTGGGGCGTGTATATATTATGCTTGGCTGTGTATTTCACCTTTGACCTCAAGGAGAAAAAAAAAGAAATAACAATCATGATAATCCCCCTGGGATTAGTTTAAGAAATATGTTATCCTCTGTTGGCAGCCTTTCAAAGAAAGTTGCTTCTCCAAAGATAAACATGTAATCAAGTGTGAATGGAGAGGACTTCCAGCAGATGGCAGGAACAGAGGGAAATAAAGATGCAGAGGACAATCACAGCCAGAAAACCCTTCAACTTAAAAGCCATGCCTCATCAACATTCATAAACAATACACATGCTTGCCTCATCTCGAAGGCTGAACGCCACCCTAAAATGAGTGTTGTGTTTTAACAATCATGGCAACGAATGAAGGATTGTTTTGCCTCCCCACACACACAGAAACCTGCCGTGAGGAGTTTTAGATGTTTTAGTTATTTTTAACATGTTGATTGTGTGGATCTGTAAATTGTCTTTACCCTGAAGTGGACAAATTTCATCATGGTGCGTCTAGAAGCGGAGAATGCTGGGTTTGCGCTTGCGTTCCGTTAGCCGCTTCCATTGACTAGCAGAGTTACAGTAGCATCATATGCGGGGAATACACGATTAATACATTTTGGAAATCTTTTGAAAGAAATTAAAGTGTATTCCCCTCACATGAACAGGAGCTAGGCTACTGTAACTAAGCATTTTAATGGAAGTGATTAACAGAAAGCAAATGCTAACTTCTGATTAACAGAAAGCAAATGCGAGCAAACCTTCACTTCAGGACGCCCACTGATGAATTTGGAATAAAGCAACTGAAGTCTGAATCTGGATGAGACAACAACAAATTTGCAGATATGTCAAAGTATCCGATAAATTTGAGTAAACCGAGTTCTACCAGCATGCCTTATTTAGTTTGGTGATCTTAGTTTTTTTTTGTGAGTAGAATCTTCCTATCTGGTTCCAAATGTGAAAGAGAGAATGCGTTTTGCTAGCTGTTCATTGCGATGCGAGAACCTGCTAATGATATACCCTAATTAATAAAGAACGAGAGCGTCCCACACGGGGGGGTTCAACAGTTCAACTCGCTGCTCACGGTTCCTGGAGCAAGGATGGCGAGCACAGTCCAATCAGCACGCCTGATTTCCGCAGCCCGCCGTACCCCTGGCAACCCTGGCGAAGCCATGGGTCACATCCAGACACCCCCCCCCATCCCCCCCCTCAACGCTTGTCCACCAGCACATACACATCACACTGCGGTCTTTTAATGAGCATCAGCCCAGTGTCCCCCTCCCACCCCCACACACACACGCACACGCACACACACACACACGTACGCACGCACGCACGCACGCACACACGCGCACACACACACACACACACACACACACACACACACACACACAGGACTGTAACTCTAATTCTGCCCCGGCATAACCTGAGTGCTCAGAATCGTCCTGAATTTTGTAATGAACGGTTTTTCTTTTCTTCTTTCCATAAAAAAAAAAAAAAAAAAAAAAAAAAAAAAAAAAAGCCCTGTCCTCGCTGAATAATTGACTCATTGCGGGAGCCGTGACCTGACGAAGTATCACAGCGTAGTGACTCAGTGCGCCTGTGTGGGAAACACATTGATTCCCATCCGGCTCCATTCAGGAGCTTGGCTTGTCCAGGGTAAACAGCGGCCCGCGGGCGAATCGCAGGGGAGCGCCGATTTCAGCGGGCGTGTGGTCTGTATCGCTTTACAACGTGACTGTTAACCGAATGTTTTACTTTCTGTATATTTGCCCACAATGATATGAAACGCTGCTGACGTATTAGGAGGGGGGGGGGGGGGGGGATATTGAATCGGAGAAGCGACACAGGTGCAGCTCAGCTCAGAGCCTTTCATGTTTTATGGATGGTTTCATGGTGAAGCCCGCTTTGCAGCCGGGGGTCCGATAGACATTACAAATGCATAGATTTACAAATAACGAATAACATAAAAGTGCTGTGAGGATTAAAAAAAAAACAAACAGATAAAAATAGATGGAACAGACGACAGAGGCGGAGCAGGGAGCAGAGGTGTGACACAGAGAATGTGGCGAGTGTGTGAGATTAGATTAGGTAGAAAAACAGCATCGATCTGCTGTGTGTTGAATGTTGGCTAATTGGAAGATTTTGATTACTACTACTACTACTACTATGACTACTACGACTACTACTAAAAAGTGAATTAGATGCATTACGGGGCTATCAGATGGCGACATTCAGGAAGTGCTGATCCCTGCACTCATTAGACGAGTGAGAGCCTTCGAGTCGGCTGTTTTTATATCATATCAACCCTAATCTGCAGTCGCGGGCGTTTGTCTAATTCAATTTTACGCCGTTTTTTTTTTTTATACACAATCGAACGAGCGTGACGTAAATGAGACGCCGGGCCATGCAGGACAGGGCATCTTCCGGAAGGTCGGCACGCCGCGAAGGTCAGGCCAAGATATCACCTCCAACACAATAACGGCACCACAGGGGAAATAAGCTGGGAGCTCCGAGAGGAGAGAAAACTTATCCTGGCAACGGTTCTTCATAAACTAGGCATTACGCTAGACATCTATATATATGTATATATATATATATATATATATATATTTATATATATATACATATACAGAGGTCTGGCCCCGAGAGCCACGCACACGCGCGTGTGTGCGTGTGTGTGTGTGCGTGTGCGTGTGCGTGTGTGTGTGTGTGGTGTGTGAGAGTGTGTGTGTGTTTATATATATACATATATGCTTGGAAATGTCCCTTTGGTGGGTTTTCATAGGCGAGGCTTTGTGCTGCTTTGTGCGGTGCTCCGGCGGTGCGTTTGCTAAGGGCGCGTCCCGACTCCTCGCTCGCCACCGCGCTGCGTCTCGGTCTGCGCTCTCGCTCGCCCCGCGGGGACGAGGGGCCGCGGCGCTCACACTGCATTAAAACGCCACAGAGGGGGCAGAGGTCTGGCCCGGAGAGCCACACACACACACGCGTGTGTGTGCACGTGTGCGTGTGCTGTGTGTGTGTGTGTGTGTGTGTGTGTGTGTGTGTGTGCGTGCGTGCGTGTGTGTGTGTGTGTGTGTGTGTGTGTGTGTGTATGTGTGTGTGTGTGTGTGTGTGTGTGTGTGTGTGTGCGAGTGTGTGTGTGTGTGCGTGTGTGTGTGTGTGTGCGTGTGTGTGTGTGTGGTGTGGGGGGGGGGGGGGGGAGTGGACACTCACGGCCCCGCCCGGCCCTCCTGCCCAGCGCCGTGTGTGTATGTCAAGCATCATTGGCTTCTGAGAGACTCTGTTAAAAACACAGTCTCTGTTTAGCGGCTGTTAGCCCTCTCCGGGGAGCGCTTAGCGAAGGCTGACTGATGTGACATCCCCCCTCTTTATTTATTTAGAGGGAGAGGGAGAGGGGGGAGGCGCTCGCCGCGGTGTAATATGCGT
>JAXIVH010000732.1:20000-23309 GCA_036785325.1 Urophycis tenuis | reverse complement strand
AGTGGGCGTCCTGAAGTGAAGGTTTGCTCGGATTTGCTTTCTGTTAATCAGAAGTTAGCATTTGCTTTCTGTTAATCACTTCCATTAAAATACTTAGTTACAGTAGCCTAGCTCCTGTTCATGTGAGGGGAATACACTTTCATTTCTTTCAAAAGATTTCCAAAATGTATTAATCGTGTATTCCCCGCATATGATGCTACTGTAACTCTGCGAGTCAATGGAAGCGGCTAACGGAACGCAAGCGCAAACCCAGCGTTCTCCGCTTCTAGACGCACCATGATGAAATTTGTCCACTTCAGGGTAAGACAATTTACAGATCCACACAATCAACGTGTTTAAAAATAACTAAAACATCTAAAACTCCTCACGGCAGGTTTCTGTGTGTGTGGGGAGGCAAAACAATCCTTCATTTGTTGCCATGATTGTTAAAACACAACACTCATTTTAGGGTGGCGTTCAGCCTTCGAGATGAGGCAAGCATGTGTATTGTTTATGAATGTTGATGAGGCATGGCTTTTAAGTTGAAGGGTTTTCTGGCTGTGATTGTCCTCTGCATCTTTATTTCCCTCTGTTCCTGCCATCTGCTGGAAGTCCTCTCCATTCACACTTGATTACATGTTTTATCTTTGGAGAAGCAACTTTCTTTGAAAGGCTGCCAACAGAGGATAACATATTTCTTAAACTAATCCCAGGGGGATTATCATGATTGTTATTTCTTTTTTTTCTCCTTGAGGTCAAAGGTGAAATACACAGCCAAGCATAATATATACACGCCCCAAGTCAATGCGTCCTTTCAAATTTGAGGTCAGATTGGGGGGGGGGGAGGCGGGATGGGTGGTGGCGGGTTTTGGGCGAGGATGACCTTTCCTGTTTCCTCTTTGGTTACCATGGTTTCACAGACACAGAAGACAGACAGCCAGATGGACTTTATGCGGCCCATATTGCAGACAGGACAATTCCAGGTCATCAAGGGCAAGACGTGCGTGTGTGTGTGTGTGTGTGTGCACATTTGAGTTATGTGTGTGTGTGCACAGTTGAGGTATGTGTGTGTGTGTGTGGCCCGGCGTCCCCTCACCAGTGGAGACCTGGGACTTCTGCTGGGCAGAGGTGTGGAGGGTGAGACGCAGCCGGCCGCCACTGATCTGCAGCTCCACCCTCTGGGGCTCCGGGGCCAGGCGGACCGACAGCAGCAGCCCGTCCGCGTTCCACGTCCGGAACTGGAAGCTCAACGAGAAGCCCCCCTCCTCGCCGCCCGTCGTCGCCGCCGTTGCCGGGAGCGACAGGAAGCTGGCGCTGGAGCTCAGGAAGGTGGTGGCCACCAGCTGGGGCCCGGAGCAGGAGAAGGTCACGTTGCCCTGGAGACCAGAAGGAGATGCAGAGAGGTTCAACGCTCATGCTTCGTTTACGCATACGCTCAGCAGCATCCCTGACGAAGACGTCTGCTGTCTGATACCATTCAACAGTTGGCCAGAAGAAAATACGATTACGATGTGATAGCCATGATATTATTATTTTTCCGTTGGGACGGGATGGAAATGGGGGGGGCTGAGAGTATATGTTAATTAAACGAAGGTGAATCGCAAGAATAATAACAAAAAAAAAGAAAAACAGTTCACTGGAAGTCAAATCTCTGAGATTGTCATATCACTCCCGACCAATCCCTTAGGGCAAAGAAAAGGAAAAGAAAAAAAAGAAAAACAACTTTAATTTTGAGTGACACCAGGGTCATGGCACGTACATGAGCCACAAAGACCAGCAATGTCAATTGAGGTCAGAATCCTATCAGCTGTCGTGCCTGCTAGGCAGTGAAGAGCAATCATGGCTCTTTTTTTTTTTACTCTCTCAATGTGATTCCCTATCCACTGCCTGGGGTTAGAATTCCACATTGAAATTCCATTACGGATTCCATCATTGCAGTCGGTGAGCAAAATTGGCCACTCTCGCCCCCTCTCCCTCACTCTTTCTCTCTCCTTTCTCTTGTAAGTAGAGGCCTTTTAACATAGCAATCAGGGTTCTGGAGTGCAGAAGGGTGTCTGGGATGAAACGTGGCTCTTTGACCCTCTCTGATCTGCCACGGACAGAAGAAGCAGCCACAAACAGAGCTCCTACACCTATAGGCCAGCGCACAGACTGAAACCCTAATGACAAAGTAGTTAGGATCAAATGCAATGTAATAACAAAGTCAAAATAGTTTTTCCAGCCAATTTACCCTCCTTCCTAATTAGACAAAGCCCCCTCAATCCCCCCCCCACACACACACACACACACACACATATACACGCGCATACACGCACGCAGGCACACACACACCCACCCACCTACACACACGCGCACACACACACACACACACACACACACACACACACACGCACACGCGCACACACACACACACACACACACACACACACACACACGCACACGCGCACACACACATCGCATCACACAAGTAGACTGATACACACCAACACCTCCCCGAATCCATTAAATCCTAGCTTCTGGTATAAATAGATAAGTGCTAATATGTGGGGACGGTCAAGGTTTTGGGGCAAAATTAGGAATCTGGAAAATGAGGTCAATTAAAACGAGCTCGCTGTTCACGGTATTAGGAGGTAATTGACTTCCTGCCCGATTCCATAATAAGATGGAATGGCTTTCAAAAGCCGGGGATGTGTTGCACGCGAGCGGGCTCTCCTCACTCACCACGCTGTATATCTGCGGCTTGCGTCTCTTGGCCAGGTCGATGATGTTGATGCCGTTGTAGTACAGGTTCTCAATGCAGCCATGGAAGTTCTTCCTGATGAAGGTGCCAGGCTTGCCGGGAAGGGGGATACCCCCGAAACTTAACTTCGGGGAGGGGGAAAAAAAAAGAGGAATCTAGTGTTAACCACACGTTTCAATGGTGGCTTCTGGCAGTTGTACATCTATCAAACAGTACCATTGGAAACACACTGCATGCGACTATGAAAACGACTCCTATATTATATAATAATGATATTATATAACATACAATAGAATATTTCTAGGTCATGTTATGCTGGGGTATGATTACAATGTCTTATTACACGGCTTGTTGAAAACCGTTTTTTGATTGGTCAATTAACTACGGCGTGTTGTTTGCGAATAGCAGACCGTTGCTCCGATTGTTAACTGTTACTGTGGACGCCGTTCTGATACAAAAGCGAGAACTGCGTTTCCATGCATCGACTGCAAAGCCCCAGCAAGGTGGAAAACGTCACATGACAGAAACGTCAGCATGAATATTCCCGTTACAGTGCCATTCACCTTTTCTCACTTCCCCATAAATATTCA
>JAXIVH010000732.1:0-17500 GCA_036785325.1 Urophycis tenuis | reverse complement strand
AAGTGTATCTCATTGTATTCTTTGCACCCAAATCAAACCTACATTTTAACAGGGGGTGTCATGCAAGCTGAAAGGTTTTTTTTTTTCAACCTCCAATGTCCATAGCTAATAACCCGTTGTTACCCTCAAGCCACACGCCTGACTAATACCTGCACCGTAATAACTTTGCGTCTGTATTCACTGTAATTAACATTGGGTAAAAGCATCTCAATAACTAAGTATCAAATAGCATGTGTAGACCCCAGGCGGTTTCATGCACATTCATAAGGGCACATTGTGGATAAATGCTACCCTCGAGCTCTGGAGACACCCACTGCTTATCTCCAGTATGCAAACAAGCCCCATGGAAGGAAAAAAATGTGCAGAATGTCAAGCATGCATCTTATGTACTGTATTTCCCTGAAAAAAAAAAAAAATCTCGAAACGTGACAGTTTCTACTGTCATGTTGTTGCAATACTTAGCATCTTGACCCCCCCCCCCCCCACCCCGTCACCACCACCCAGTCCCTCCTTCAAACACAGAACCCATGCGCTGCCTGCTTGATTGCTCTGAGACTCGGCGGTACACCTTGACACAGAGCAGACTGATATTTAAGTGTCGGGGCAGGAAGCCGCGGACAGGAAGCCGCATTGGCGGCGCGGGGATCCCCTGATCCCTCTCTTATTGTTTCACACGACGGCGGCTCACGGCTCGTATCGGCCTAATATATTAATAATAAATGGGATTTGAGGAACAAATGCGGTTGCCTGTTGCTACAAGCACGTGGTGGCGGTCCCGGCCTTGGGGACGGCACATATTAAAAGGGTAATCTCGCCAAGTTATTTGAAGCGCCGGTGCAGTTTCCCACCCTGGCGGTTGCCTTGTTTATTAATGCTATATTATCGTGGGCATACAATGCATGGGGCTGTGCCACGGTACACCTAATGGATGACAATAATACATCAATAATGCATTAAATCCCGGTGAGTGAGTAACACTTGGGACTTATCCGAGTGTGAATAATAGATGAACAGACCACCGCATGTGTAGGTAGGCCTATACGTCATGACCGCGATGCATTTAAAAAAGTTTTTTTTTTTTTTTTTTTTTAAATGTATAATCTTATATTGAATGCGTCAATTGTTGGCGCAATGCCTTGAGTTTCTGGGAGATGCACTGTTCTTTTCCCAAAAGTTCTTCCACCCCCTTCCAACCCACACCGACCGGGACTTCAGGCATTCAGGCTTCAGTCATTAGAGGTATTCACTGCCCACGCCCCGCCGACCCCAGAGACCGCACTTCGAAGCACAGCGGCATGCACGTTGTTACCACTCCTGGCCCTTTTCCCCCTCATAGCCGTTATCACTCCTAGTTGTTACCACGCCTCTACTGTGCCTCCAACAGGGTCGTTGTTCTTCAGTACCGGGTCTTTTTTCTTTTCTTTTCTTTTTTTTCCCCCCCTGAATTTCCCCACAGGGATCAATAAAGTATATATCTACTGTATCTATCTTTTTTTTTTTTTTTACTCCCAAAAACACAGATAGACACACAGACAGACATACAGACAGACAGACAGACACACACACACACACACACGCACGCACGCACGCACGCACGCACGCACGCACGCACGCACGCACACACACACACACGAACAGTGGTTTAATTGTAGATGCCCTTTATGTGTGATTTAGGGCCCCCTTTAGGCGAAGTGGTAAATTACACTTAAGAGCAATTACTTTGATTGACACCGTGACATCATACAATGAGAACACAAAACATTATACACAGGTGAGGGAGGTGCCCACTATGTGCATGGTACATTTCCAGTTCTAGCCACCTTCTGAAGTGGTTGATAGAACAATGTTATCTTTTATGTTATCAAAAAATCCCTGCTAAATCTAAGATCAGACACGGCCATCAATCACATGTACCACATTGTGTGTTATTTGGGGCAGTGGTTATTTAAAATATGTTTTTAAGTCTTGACGTTTTTAAGTTTTTTAAGTCTATCCAGGTGGACATTATGGGTCCAATATGTAAAAATTCAAAGTCCTGAATGTAAATTAAGATCTGTACACCAAGTTTTAGAAATGATTTGCCCATGGGGGGGGGGGGGTGCCAAATTATAGCGCCCCCCTATGGGCGAATTGGCACCAAACTTTTAGGATACCAGCTTACTGGGAATACAAATGTCATGGCCAAATTTTAAATCAGGGGCTGGAGTATAGCGTTACAAATCTGGAATAATAAGAATACGAATTTGGACAATAACAATGGGTACCCAGAGTTACATTGTGAATACCTAATAATTCCTACAATAAAAATAGGTATCCACAGATGCGCTGTGAATACCTAAAAACTCAACAACACAAAACATTTTTTTTCTTCTTTTCTTCCTTACATGCTCAACCGGCCCTTGTGCTCAGACTGAATTAATCTCTGTATAGCCCCCAAGAACCGTCGTGAGACCGGTTATCATTTTGGGATATTTTTCCATCTTGCCTACATATAATTCCGCCCTGGAGAGACACTCATACATAGATGCATGACTGCATGGATTGCTATTCTGTAATGCAACAGAATGAGAACCGCATGGCGATTCTTCATCTTTCCGAGAGCATCTCCCTTCCCCTCTGAACTCCCGGCCTTTGCACGGTTGCTTCGTCCCCAGCTGTGTCTCCGTCTCTTTTTATCCCTTCTCCCGATCTCTTTCTCACTCGCACACATTTCTAGAGCTTTCCACCTGTACTTTGCCTCTGCACAGCATGTGAAGTGATTGAAGTCCCTATAGTTTCAAGACTTAAGACTTGATGGCAGACTTCTATTCTTAAAGTAAAAAAAATAACTCAAATACAAAATAATCCCAATGCTACTGCTGAAACTACTAATATGACTACTACTACCGGTACTACAACAACTTCTCCCACAAATACTACTAATACTTATACTATTTGAAGCAACATTAACGCATGCTTAATTAATGTTAGTGAATTAATTCAATTAATAATAATCATAATAATAATGATAATAATGCATCTTATTTAAAGGTCCCTTTCAAAGCACTCAGGGACACCTTACAAGACAAGTAAAAAAACAAGTAACAGTGTGTGACTTTAAAGGTGGAGACAGAGTCAGAAGTGTGAATGTTAGGTGGGAGAGAGTTCCATAGGCGGGGAGCAGATCAGCTAAAAGCTCTTGACCCCCATGGTGGATCGGTTGGCAGATGGAGCTGTGAGCTGGATGGCAGAAGAGGATCGGAGAGGACGTCAAGGTGTGTGGATGAGATCCACACACCTTCTTTTGATCGGAGCCACCATTTTGGACACACAGCAACACATGGACTTCAAAATGCAAGCCTTCTCCACTGTTTATCCAGGCAGCTCCGTCACACTGTCTACTCGCCACGAACCGGCCTATACCTCAAACCTGCGAAGCGGCGTTCTTTCATTTGTCAATTCATGCTGATGCGTGCGATGGCAAAACGGCCGTTCTGAGAGAGGTCTGGCGGGTTGTTAAAAAGGCATCAAGGTAAAAACGACCTCCACCGTCCCGCTCACTCAAGAAACTGTCCTTCACACGGCGGTACTTCACCGGGCCCATCCGGTTTAGTGCACTCGCACCTGCCATTAACCAGCTTTAATAATGGCGAAGAGTCTACTAGTGTTGTTGTTTTTGTGTGCGTGTGTGTGCCCATTAGCTGTGAGCATAAGAGACACCAAAGCAGTGTTAATGCTACACTGAAGAACACCAATCTTAGCCATTTCTACTGTCAGCGTTTGAACAGATGGCTCTAAGAGAACCCTAGGGGTACTTTGCGGTACTGCCAGTGATACCCTATCAAAATATTTTCTCTTAACATATGTAGTATTCAACAATAAAGATTATCAGTAAAGCGCAAGCATATGTTTCATACTTATTTGCATTCATTTGCTGGCACCCCCTAAAAGTTTGTGCACACAAGAACAAAGTTTGGAAGCCACTGTATATAGGTCTCGCAGAGCTAGGCAGCCCTTTATAAGACAGTAAGAGTTATTTTGCCTCAGGACAACTGAGAAGGACACAGATGGGAAGGACCCTTTACAGACATGAATGTCCTCAGTAAAAGTGCTAGGATACCCCAAATAACATCATTGACAGGTGTGTGTGTGTGTGTGTGTGTGTGTGTTGCACTGAGGCTGGATGCACTAGCTATGCTTATGTTTATAAGTAGTCTAGTCATAGCAAAAGTTCTACCAAGTCAGGGCTTACACAGTAATTTAATCAAAACAGGTTGCACCACACACCTCAAGCAAGTTGACATCGTAGCCAGTTGTTAATTCGTTCCCATGTGGTTGCCGTCACGGTGAGGCGACGACAAACGGCTTAAGTTAAATCCAGGCATTACTTACAGTAGTTGTTTGTAGACATAACTTTGGTTTGGTTTAGTAAATTGATAGCTTGACTTTAACTTGTGGTTACTTAGGACATAGTAACAAAGGTACATATAGCTGGTTTAATGCAGTCCAGATGGTGAAAACCTCAGTTTCCAAAGGCATGTGTGTGTGTGTGTGTGTGTGTGTGTGTGTGTGTGTGTGTGTGTGTGTGTCTGTGTCTGTGTGTGTGTGTGCTCCTACTGGTGTGGGTGCAGCTGTCAGGGCGGTGGAGACTCACTGTAGGCACAGCCGTACACCTCCACTCTGAGGCCCAGCCAACCACTGGGGTTCCAGTCCAGGGGGAGCAGCCGCAGGAAACGTGTTCTGATGGAACGGGAGAGCTTGTTCTGCACCACGGCCTCAGAGTTCAGGTTCCCCGACAGCCTCTGCACAGAGAGAGAGCGAGAGAGAGAGACAGAGAGAGAGAGAGAGAGAGAGAGAGAGAGAGAGAGAGAGAGAGAGAGCAAGAAACAGAAACAGAGAGAGGAGAGTGAGAGAGAGAGAGAGAGAGAGAGAGAGAGAGAGAGAGAGGAGAACGAGAGCAAGAAAGAGAGAACGAGAGCAAGAAATAGAAACAGAGAGAGAAGGAGAGAGAGGAGAGAGAGAGAGAGAGAGAGAATGAGAGCAAGAAACAGACACAGAGAAGGAAGAGAGAGGGAGAGAGGCAGAGAGAGAGGGAGAGAGACAGAGAGAGAGAGAGGCAGAGAGACAGAGAGAAAGAGGCAGAGAGACATATAGAGAGAGACAAAGAGAGAGAGAGATAGAGAGAGAGCAAGAGACAGAAAAAGAGACAGAGAGAGAGAGAAAACATACAGACATATTTAGCGTTCTATGGCCACGTTGGGGAAACCTGCAATGAACCAGTTGAAACGAGCAACAAAAGCCTGATAAATAAATTACGCGGCAAAGGCCGACGTCTTTTACGCGCCTTCGACACTTTTTATTTGATAAAAAGAGATTAGAATCATTGAACGGCGGTGGAAATATGACTCAATCTGCCCGTCAGTCCAGTAAAGGGAGAGCTAATAAATAAATAAAATGGCCACTCCGAGAGGCAGGAGGGTGGGACGCGAGGAGAGGAACAGAGAACACGCAGAGGGGGGGGGGGGCTCCCTGGGAGATAAAAGTGACAAGCTCTCAGTGTGAAACAGCCAGACGTCATTATTCTTCCTCATCTGCCCCCCCCCCCTTCGTCTCTCCCATCATGTTGCTGTCCCCCCCCCCCCCCACCACCCCACCCCGTATCGACACGCTGAGCCGCGAATACGGCCAGTGGACATAAATGCTGGGGGAGGGAGGGAGGGAGGGAGGGAGGGAGGGAGGGAGAGACAGCAACATGATGAGAGAGACGAAGAAATAGAGGACGAGAATTGGGATAGACTGAAAGAACGAGAGATGAGGAGAAGTGTAAAGATGCAGGGAGGGAGAGAGAGAGAGATAGAGGGATGGACAAAGAGAGAGAGAAAAAAAGAGAGAGACAAATAGAGAGAGAGAGAGAGAGAGAGGGATGGACAGAGAGAGAGAAAAACAGAGAGAGACAAAGAGAAAGAGAAAGACATAGAGAGAGAGGACACAAAACAAAACCCTCAGATGACTGATGACCAGGGTCGCATCATAACAGATTTGAGGTGGGGGCGGGGGGTTGGGGTGGTGGGGGGGGGCGACGTGTCAAATCGATGACGGCGTGCATTACAGAAAGTAACCGTGAGACAGATTGTTGACGCGCGCGATCCAGCCATGGTAAATGGCTTCACAGAGTACCGGAAGGACAATCATTTCAGCACAGGCAGCAGATGAGAAAAAGACCCCCACCAAACCCCACACATGCATTACAGGCAAAAACACCTCCCCCCCCCCAACACACACACACACACACACACACACACACAAAATATAGTATGCAGAGCAGTGGGATAAATGAACGAGCGGCCTATATCTGCGCGGAAGCAACACATCTGACGGCGGCGTTCCCATTCCCTCGGAGGGAATGGGAACTGGGAGGCGCGGCGCAGCGTCGTTGCAGATAACGAAGGAGACAGACCAACACGGCAGCCATTATGGCTGTTACTGTGATTTATGCCCTGCGTTTTCCTATTTTGAGCCGTTTAAGTGGGGCCTGGTGGCTGAGCCTTAAACGAGGTGCAAGCTAAGCACTTAGGAAAGGAACTGGTTCATACGCGGGCTGGACCGGGGGAGGTGCTGCCTTACACGACGCACTGGGAGTGTGTGTGTGTGTGTGTGTTTGTGTGTGTGTGTGTGTGTGTGCGTGGACGGGGGCAGGGATGTTTGTTAAAGGCATGCATATTTCGTTTAGAGCCTGGGAGAGCATCATTCGATCAGGGTCGCGCAAACAAACGAGACAAACAAAAGGAGAACCAAGAAACGTTAACCGCTGCCCTCATCGCATACCGGAAATATGGATTGGACCGCGCACACGGGTCCATCTGATCCAGACAAGTCTGGGGGATTCAAACTCGTACAAACTAGCCACAAGCTGTATATATTATCCGTTATGCAATACACCTTGTGAACCACAAATGTGATCTGTTCTAGGCTAAGCAAGAGGCTACAACAAAATGCTGCCTGTGAACAAACAACTAAGTTTCTAATCCCTGGAAGAGAAAAAAAAAACAAAAAAAAAAACATGTGTGCTGACAACTGCAAAATGAACTCAGAGTGAAAATATGGAGTATTATTCAAACTGCAAACGGCAAAAGGCACGTCCGCCTGTTACGCTAACCTAGCTAACATGCTCCCAACTCCCAAATGTCATGAAGTGGAATGGCCACTGGCAATAGGCTACGCCGTCTAGTCAGTGGCTCATCTCATTAGCTCACAGAGCGACAGAAGGCTCAGTAGCTGTCTGGGTCATTACAAGAGCTGCGCGATATATGCCTTCAGATTCTTCCTGCCCATTCACCGAATCCATGGCAAGGAGGACATCCTGTGCTGCCATGATTTCAACGCCATTTTCTCCTGACTTCAGTAAAAAAAAAAAGACCCCAACAATACATTTCCTCCAATTACCTGGCTTATGTGAACCATGGAACTTTGGAGTTGTGGATCGCGAGAATCCCCCCCCCCCCCACCGCAGACCTCCCCATGGGATCGAGGGGCGCCTGCAGGTTAGTCATTGTCCAGATAAACAGTTCTAACCTTGCGGTGACTTCATTATTTCCATTCGCCTATTCGAGAGTCTCCCACCCTCAATCCCCAACTCCCCCTCCGTTCATTAAGACTCTTTTTTTGCTCTTCCTCCCCGCGTGACTAGCTCCCTTGAGCAAACCCTGCATGCGTCGGTTTGTGACCTGCAATTAGCACATGCATCCACAAATTAATTGCTGTATGAGCGCACAGCGTCACATGTTGCGCGCTATGCTAGGCAGTGGAATAAAATAAAATAAAAAACTAAAGGGGAAACACAGACCAGTGTGTTCAGCATTGTCTCATGTGCGAGCCAATTAATTTGAGAAAGTCACTGCTTTGACAAAGCAGACACCGGGCAAAGACAGTCTGGCTATGACCTCGGGTGGAGCCATGAAATCCTAGGTAGATTGAACGGAAAGTCCCATTTGTTGAAGCATATCTGTCTTAATTATTTTCACCATCCTTTCTCCTCAATAATTAATGTGTTAGGATAACCAAAATGTTGATAACAACTGGTAATGTTTCCCTCATTAGTGCTCATGCAAACAAGGTTTATATTCATCCTAAGTGGTCCTATAGGTATTAACTATGCCTAACATACCTGGAGAGTTAACAAGCATGAACTCAGGGAATCCACACACTAGACAAAACCGACATTGCGTTACAATCTTATCGCACTTATCGTTGTGAGCAGCCAGAAGACCCCCTGCCTGGTGATTTTCCATTGCCCTCCCTAAAAATGTGCAGGGTTTTTTTACTCGTTCTGAAGAGATGTCATGACCTCTAAATGTTACAGCGTGAAGACATCATCATAGCAGTTAAGGTTCATTTTTTAAAGGCTTTCAACATTTTTGTTCCGTTTTAAGTGCCTTCAAAGCCTATATGAAGAAAGAAAAATAATCACAATGACAATTACAGAAAATTGTGTCTCAAGAAGAACAATGACTGGAAGCATTGGGGCTAAATTACGTTCTGAGCAATGTTTTATTTCTCAAACAAAGTTGATATTTCATCACCTTACCAGCTACCCTTCAACAAGCTGTATTTTTTTGGGGGTCTTTTCTCTTTGGCTTAACATAATTAGGCCATTAACAGCTTATGAGGGTGTTTGTTCCACATATTTCCCTGCCTTTCCCCATTGTGGCTTTTTTTTTTTTGCAGATGCATTGCCCATGGGTTCACAGACACACAATTGTAAAGGAAGACATACTGATGTTCTCGCTGCATAGATTAGGCAGGGCACAATGGCAGGACAGAAAGGATAATATTCAGAAGAACCCCCCCTCCCTCCCAAAAAAAACCCCAAAACATATACTTGACTGAACTAAAAGAGGACGGAATTAACGGTCACATGCATTTGTGCAGCCCATAGGCCTACATCAGTGTGCACAACAAAAAACTGCATTGGTTTTTAGCTATCTACTCCCCCCCATCCGCTATCCAAATTCCATTCAGGTTTTCTATGCCTCCTGTCATGAAATTACAGTGAGGGCATACCTGCCATAACAGCGGGTTAGCATTCAGAGCGTCTAGCCGTCGCAGCAGCTGCTGTTTTCTCATTAGCCTCCTCAGTCCAGGTACAGGAGGAGAGCCATTACCTTTGAACTTCACTTGTTAGAATGCCAGACGGACGTCAATTAACATCTCCCAAAGGCCTGGGTTAAAGCTGCGGTTAGCCACCTTTGGAAGTGGGCTTCATCAGAAGTGTCTGGCTAATTAGCTGCCACTCATCCCGCCCCGTCTTCAGTCCACGGGTCGCGCTTTCAAACGCACGCCGTGCGTCGTTACCCTGGTTTGTGAGGTTTAGCGAGCATGTGTGTGCACATGTCCTCGTTTCTGGCAACATCAAATACGCACACGCGCCTATGTTGCCTGCTTTTAAATTGTTCAACCGAAAAGACAGAGGCCGCCTAGCTATCTGTGTGTCTGTCTGACACAGAAACAGCAAACGACAAAGCATTGTAATCTTGTAAAGCTACCGACGAACCACGCTTAAATTAGCTTTCGATTCTTTAATTAAAAGTGTTCCCTGAACCATTTTATCAACCAAAATTCAGTTTCATTTTGGAACCATGTCAAGTTAATGCACTGTGGCCGCATTCAATTTGAAATAGATAATAGCAATCAATCACATAAAACAATCTGATTATATAGCCTTAATACCTAAACCTACCTAATGTCATAACAATATTAATCAGTCTTCCACATTTTAAAATTAAATGCTAGCTGGGTGGAGGTTTGGATTGTGTCTTTTTGGCATTGAAATCCATCTCTGAGTATATTCATTAACTTGAAATATTTTCAATATAATTAGGTTGTGTCTCTGTAGTTCTGTCTGACACTCTCCCTCCAGCCAAATACAGGACTTGCATTGGCTCTGAACGCTATGTAAATAAGGAAAAAAGGTAATTTCACAACACATTTCAATGATCTTGTCCTCTAGTGGACGAGAACACACATCAATGAGACCAAAGTGGCACGCTGCAGAAAGTACAGCGAACGTGCGTTCCTGTGGACAGAATGCTTGATTTGATCCCCTATTCATAGTCTACGACGTACTGTAAATAATACATTTAAGAGATATTCGAAGGCCAGATTAACAATTCAACGTTCCACAAAGCCCTGGATATCACCGGATGGCACAGCCTTCTCCCCCTCAACACGGCTCATTGGCTATAAGGATGAATGAAAACCATTGCGCAACTCTTACACCTCGCCTGTAATCAATGCTCAGCCGGAGGACAGAATCGCCTGAGAACGTACCCATTTCTCAAAAACCTGCACTGCTTCTAAATTATGACTATATTAGCATATTCCAATTTTAACTGATTTAAAACCGTTCGCCGACAACGCCTGACATAACTGGGGCGTACACAATAGGTCATAAAGAATTGATGGCACAAGCAGCATCAGGCGGTGAAGGAAGAAAAACAGGCTGTGTTTTTAGACATGGACTCAATTATGCACCGGCAGGCAAAAACACTATACGACATCACACCAAAGAGACGGAAAGAGGCATTTGCAGCGAAAGTGCCAGTCTTGCACTTAACAAATTCCACGCTGAGAGATGTCAGACTCTGTGTGACATTGAGAGAGGCTTCAACAGCTCACGGGGAAACATATCTGAGCGTGAAAACACACACACACACACACACACAGACGCCCGCGAGGGCCGGTGCCTGAGGATATCATTAAGGGCATTTTACCTGTCGATGACGGCAGATGAGACCGTACAACAACAAAATGAAGTTTCATGTGTTTAAGGTTACACCTGAGCCCCAGCCATCCCTGACGATATCATCACGTAAAGACAACCCCCCCCCCCCCCCCCCCCCACCCGAAGCTCACCCCGACGCCGTCCTCCTGCCGGTACTGCTTCCAGGCCCGGCCCGTGTCGCTGTAGAGCAGCATGTAGCTGCCGACCCAGTCCGAGCTGTCGTAGCGCCCCTGCGTGGCCACCGCCGTCACCTCCATCCTGTCCCTGAGGTCCAGCTGGAACCAGGGCTCCCTGTCCGTGACCAAGGGAGACCAGCCGCCGGCTCCTGGGTGGAGGGGGTGGGGAGGGGGTGGGGTTTGGGGGGGGGGGGGGGGGGTCGTTGCGGATGAACGAAGATAGCAAACAAACAAAAAAATAAATCATCATTATTTAGGGCCGGAGCTATTTCACTTCTAATAAAGAAACAGCGCATGCCACTTTAGTCTGAGTGAATGCGCAATGTATATTTTTTTCCCGAGCTACCTGAGGCTCCAACTGACAGACGACTCCGTCAAAACAAACCCTGGCTTATTGAATTACCATGATATTAAACAGCAAATCGAGCCGATGTTTTGTCATTTGTCATTTGAAATGACAGACTAGTCAGAAACCGTGACCCTGCAAAAAAAAAAAAAAAAGAACTGCTTTGTCCCAGCGAGCACTGTCACGAAATAAACAAAAGTAAACCACAATGGTAAACCACAGGACCTGCCATGCCATTATTAGACGTCAGCTAATTGGTCAGTAAGGTAGCTCTTTGGCAGTCCAGCTTAGCTTGTCCTGTCAAAAACAGGCAGGCTGCCTCAGAACCTCAGAAGTTGATAACTATAAGTTAGCCAATGAACGATTGGATATAACCCATTTGGCCACACTTATATGGCTAATGATGAAGCTCTTTCTATATGATAGGCCGTACTGTTCCTGTCATATTGTTGAAACAGTGTATGAAAACATTTCTGCTCTTTTTTTTTTTTTTCAACGCATCTTCAGCTCAATTTTGGCATGACTCATGCAAATGTGAAGATATTTGTTTGTACGCCTTTTACCCGAACCAATATTGTTCCTGTATTAGTTCAAGTAGAATAAAGTAGTCTTTGTTGACACCGTTCTTTTGACATTTTTTGGATACAATTGTGTGAATAGTTTTGCCCTAATAGTCTTGGCACCGGTAGTCTAGTTGACAGACTCCAGCTTCCCCCAGTGCCTATGCTGTGGTAATTCTGCACTGTTTGATACTGTTTGAAAACGTTTGGTTCAAGTACAGCACACAATGTTATGGGAGGCTGCTGTATATATTGTTGTGTGCGCTAACATTGAACCAAACAGTAGTCAGAACACCCTCCCAGGTATGTACACCAAAGGGAAAGCTGTGCACAGGGCAAAAGTATGGGTGTGATTGACATGCTTAATGTAAGCATTTTGAGCAGAGGAAGCAAGGGCTCCACATGGCATAGAAAGATGAATATTAATGTCCCTATGTGATAGCTGTTATGTACGAATGAGTAATCATGCCATAATTTCAAAGCAAATACAAATTCCATCTCATTTTCATTAGCTGTGTTCAAATCATTCAAAAAGCCAAGAGTGCTCATTAATGCACGCATTTACGTGTCTATTGTCCTGCCAAGATTAAAATAGAAATTCAAGGTCCATTATACATCTAGCCTTCATGCTGTGACACACAATCATGTCAAAATTCAAATATCATGTTATTATTGGTAATTGCATTAGCCATACTTTAAAGTTAAATCTAATTAAAATTGCCAATCAACATTTAATGCTCATGTTTTCGTTGTACAAGGGTGACATTCACCAGTTTCTATGAAACCCATGCTGTGTATGTTATCCTCTCTGTGTGACCACATCCTGCCAGTACAACATAAAAATAGAGTCCTTCCATTGCATTTTCCTTAAAGCCTTAAAGTCAACAGAGCTGTCAATCACACAGGGTAGTTGGCTGCGAGAAGTGTTATAGTTATAGCAGACAGCAGGACATAGTGGGTTTGTGTGTGGGAGAGCGTGAGTGAGTGAGTGAGTGAGTGAGCGAGTGAGTGAGTGAGTGAGTGAGAGAGAGGGAGAGCAACTATGTGTGTGTCTGAGTTAGTGGGTGAATGAGTGAGGGAGAGAAAGAGAGAGAGAGAGAGAGAATGTAAGAGTAAATCTAAAATGTTTTGGTATAATTTCATTTACAAACATTTGTTGCAATGATTTCTTTTTTTTTTAAAGAGAAGAGCGAGAGCAAGAGAGAGAGAGCACAGGCAAAGCGAGCCCACAGGGAGAGCTGGGGATAGGTGTGTGGCACTCTACGTGGAGTGATTAAAGGCAGGAAGCGGAGCAGCACAGGTGGTGGGAGTGTTTTTATTAGTGAGTGAAAGCGCAGCACTATGCACAGCCCATGCAGTGTGGCAGTGCTGAATTTCCCTGCTTTGAAAAACCACACTTATCTGCTGAACTACACTGGTGACCTTTCCTCTGAACCACGCCACAACTATGCATCCGTCACCAACAGTAATTATATATATTTCTTATGAATATATATATATATATATATATATCGCTTGTAAAGAAGAGCATGTTATTGTTTTTATCCAGACTTCATATAACAGTTGGATGTACCTTTGGCAGTGGAAACACCTTTTTGAAGATTAGCATAACATAATTGTAATTGAGTGTGATACTTTGCAGCAGCCTAGATGTAGAGTGATGTCTATATTCCAAAACAAACTAACCTTTTCCATCTCGATAATGAATGAAAAAAACAACAACAGCACCCCACACACAGTTTGATCAATGAGTCTGTTCACTTTGCGGGAAAAAAAAACCCTCAAAAAACGAAATCTGTGACAATTCCATTTCCGTTCTCGGCTACACTTTCTCAGGGTTGGTTTGCCATGGTACTGCTGCTATCCACTTTATTGTGTTTCATTATAAATGCATTGATGCACTCCCACTGGTTCATCTGAGTCTAGGCAGAGGGGATATCCACCTCTCTGGTTCCACATCACCGCCTCCACGTGTTCTGAACATCTGCATCTTTAACTCTATCTACATCTGGATGGCACGAGTGTCGACCTTGGACAAGGACTGCGACCACCAGCCAAATCCCCACAAGTTGGATCCTGAATCGTCGCCAGTCTAAACTGTACGCATTCTTAGCAGGACTTCTAATCCTGACCTGCTCCTTAATGTCCTCTATCATACCGCATACATCGTAAGTCGCCTTGGAAGAACACAGCTCCTAAATGACAGGAATAGATGGATAGCATTATGCTACATGTTGTACCTCTACACAGTCCAAATGACAAACCTTCCGTTCTCCCCTGATTGAATTTGATTTATGCCACATCTTGTGCGACTCTTTAGGAGGAGTGTTGAATGTCAAATGTAATCATCCGTGACAAGTGGGATAATTATTCTTATCCTTCCTGTCACGGATTGAACTATCAAAAACAGTATTCTGTTTAGTTTTTTTGATAATGACAGCGCTTTGGCAAGGTTATGTTATAGACGGCACAGAGAAGACTTCCCTTTTTATTTTAATATTGGCGGATAAAAAAGGGAAAATCCGACATGCTACATCTTTTGTATGCTATTACCTCTTAGTGTTTGCCTGGATGTATGTACATTTATGTGTATTTTTATATTTCTTTATATATATTTCTTGTATATTGTTTACATAGGTTTATATTATATATTTATATATTCTATACGTAGAGTGTCTTCTTCTTTTTTTTCCCTGGAGTATTGTAACGAATGCAATTTCCCCCAGGGATCATTAAAGTATGTCTGTCTGTCTGTCTGTCTGTCTGTCTGTCTAACGTACATTGTGTTTGACTACGAATGTGAATGTAAAATTCTCAAATACATACGCATGCAAAAATTGCAATTTGGAATTTCAATCGCACATTTGCTGTGTGACTACTAGATATAATACATAAACACTTGTGTTATCTTGTGCGACTCTTCGTGTGACTACTAGAAATAAAAAAACTAAACACTTGTGTTGTGTAACGCTGTGTAATCAAACGCACGGTAGGGCTGTGCCAACTGTCTAGTAATCCTCTGACTTGCGGTGATCAGTGGTCACCAGGGTTCGAGTTAGGTGGGACCAGGGTTCGAGTTAGGTGGGGAGCCAGTGGGAGCTGAGCTCCCATAAAGAGAGGTCTGGCTCCCATGAAAGCAGCAAACTCAAACATCCGTGGGGTCTCTGAAAATACAACAGTATAGCCTAATATTTCAATTATAAATAAAGCTATTTTCCCTTTCACATGTAGAGTAATATTGACATAAAATATAAATAGCTTCACATGACGACGAGGAGTAATAACAGTAGCCTAAATAGTAAAAGTAATAGAAAAAGCATTGTAAGTGCGGTTAGACTGGGGGCAAAAAAAGAGTCCAAGAGAGCTAAAAAAAAAATATGCGGTCACCCTCACAGCAACTGTAGCCCCAACATGCGTGATTAGAATAAACAAACACATATGGGCTCCCACAAAGATGGAATCATAACTCGAACCCTGGTGGTCATTGTGCAGGAACTGTAATAACCGCCACCACCCCTTGACTAAGATGTCTGCGTCAAACTCTCTCTAACTCCTTTCCTCAGTAAAAGCAGCCGTGTGATCACACACCGCGGTGAAAGAGGTGAGGCTACTAAAGTTGACCTGCATGGCTTGGGTGACCTCGCCACACCTCTGTGACCTGCAGGCTCAGATTTTTGGCATGGCTCTTAGACGACATGACTCTTGTGAGATTACCAAATGGCTCATCGCTGGTTTAGGGCCATTTTGGACCTCTCTCCGCCTGGAGAAGTCCACAGTCACAGTGCCTATCTTTCCCCCGTCTGAATCGGAGCCGACTGGGACCACTGTTAGAGAATTGCGTTTTTATCAACTGATTTGTTTTTCCCCTTTCATTTCCACAGTGCTTTTTAAATAACACAAAAACAAAACCCCCATATGACGCGGGATTGCTGTGCGGTCTGCAGTGGCTTTCGGGTCCACTCATAGACCGGGGCCGTGTTCCAATATCCGTACTTCATGATTACACTTAAATGTAGTACACTTACTCAAGTGTGCAGATTTTCAGATGTTAGTGTTGTTCCAAATGGTGCACTTACCGGAAATTACTATGAGCTGCGTGGCCGTGTCACCCGCCAAACACACGTGAATCCATTACGCCGACTGACGTCTAGCCATTTTGGAACTGAGTGTGGCTCAGCATGGCTCCGCCTCTTCCGCTTCATAGCTAAGATGGCTGCAGTTGAGTACGGATAGTGTACACTGTTGCATACTATGCGTGCTAACCATTTTGGGGCAACATCCGGGTCCTTTGAGTACGCTTCTTTTCGCCGCGATCGAAATTGGAACACCTTATGTACTAAAACTGAGTATACAAAGGTGAGTATGGATATTGGAACACGGCCCTGGTCTACCTTCAATTATCACAAGGCACCCGGTTGGTTGAACAGGTTGGATGAAAATGTGCACCCGGACTAGCGCACTTCACCCAGAGAGAACCCACCCAGAGGGGGGGGGGACGCCAACGGGACGCCAGAAAACATTGCTTTCTGTTCTATGCATATTTAATAATCATGCATCGAATGGAAATCAATGTATCACACTCAATTATTAGCAGTCAGGGATTTATGGCACCTTTCGGCCTCATTTTAAACATTAAAATACTTGGCCCACACATTAGTTATTAAAAGCCTTATAACCCTCCCCCAGCAAGAGGGTTACGCCCGGTGACACAGCGGGTTACAATGACGATCCATCACAATCCAGATTACATGATCACATGAGCACCCCTGACTCGCACGCGCTTGCATTTTCATGTGATGAATGGCGGCGGCATCAATGCTGCCACGTACGCGATTGTTGTGAATGAAACGAGGACGCGAATGCGCCTCCGCCTCCCTTTAGCCAATCTACCACGTTTGCCGTGTCGTTTCCGCAAAGCTTTTCTGCACAAGGGTCACCGAGCGGAGAGAGCCACGCTGACGACAGTGGTGTCTCCCGGAGGAGGCGTTGCGTCGGACGCCACGGGAGACGTCGCTCCGTCGCGGAGGAGGCGACGCGCAGGCGGACGTGTTTATACTGTTTGTTTCAGCAGCGCGCAGCAAAAAAAGAAAAAGAAAAAAAAGCAGCTATAAATAGCCGGAAGTCGCAGCCGTCTGGTATCGCCGCGTCTGTACCCGCCGCACATTAAAAAATATATATTTTACTTTGTCGTTCCAGATTAGGCGCCAGATCTATGTGTCTCGGGGACATTCCCGTTTATTTGCCCGTTTGTTTGCTCAGTTGATGAGCACTTCACGTTTCAAGCGGCGTTCCCCCCCCCCCCCCCCAAAAAAAAAAACACTTTCACAGCGTTGCTGTTTCTTTGTGGATTCTTTTGGGTTTGATGTGTGATGTGATGTGATGTGTGTGATGTTACCCCCCCCCCCCCCCCCCCCTCAGTATTGATTACCATCTGATTTGCTATCTCTGAACACAAACTGTGTGATCATCTGGAACTGCACAGTGACACATTTACTTTTACCTGTCAGTTGGATTTGTGTGTCTGTTTGTGTTAACCGTGTCTTGGTGTCGCCGTTTCGCAACGTTACCATATCATCGGTTCAGTCGGTTCAGTCAGTTCATTCGATTAAATCAAATGAACATATTTGTTAAGTTTTCCATCGACACGAAAGAAAAAACC
>JAXIVH010000731.1:42500-49122 GCA_036785325.1 Urophycis tenuis | reverse complement strand
TATAAAGGACTTCTTTCTGTGTTTGGTCCTACAGGCTGCGAGGATGGATCTAGTGGACTTAACGCAGATGTCAGCATGAGAAGAAAATGGATTCATGCTGACTTTGTTGTTTAACAGCACATGAGATTTATTGGAATGAGCAAACTGACACCTCACCCCCATTGTGTCTCTTAGAGAATCTAGGTCAGCGTTGCTCATCACCTATAGTGTAGCAGCAATGTAAGCTACTACAGCAGGACTTGATGTTGAAACAGAGCTCGTCATTAGAGTCAGCTTGTCCTTAGTGCTCGTGTTCAATTACACTTCATCTCCACCGTGGGTCAGCTAATGGCTTCCACAAGACATGTCCTGCCTGAACAACCAAGATATCAATACTACGGTCTTATCTCACAGTAGAGCTGCCAAATATTTTCCTTATAGGCATAAGGTGCCGGGCTCTCAGCGTTGTGCTGGCCAATTTTACTTCATTTAATGAATTCAGAAAACTTTACCAACACTCTGCATTTCCTTTTCATCTCCCCTGGGGTTGTTGAGTCAGCGCCAGCCAGGAACAGACCCTCCAAAAGGTTCACGGTTTGAAAACAAAGCCAGCTCTCTGTTCCCTGCTCCTCTCCATCACTTGAGAGAACCTCAGCAACTTCCATCGTTTCCCAAAGCAGCTCAGTGTTCAGCGTTCACCACCGTATGCAAATGAAGCCGCTAATATTCCCGGACACTTTAGCTTAATCCTTTGCAAACAAAGAAACACACACGCCATCAAAGTCCATGATCCACTATAGTTTAGTTTTGCCTCACACATATCAAAAATTTATTGAATGTGGCATTCAGGAAATGACATTGAAAATGTCATAGATTGTGAGAGCCAAATCCATATTTTAGATGCAGTGTCACAATATTATCTTCAAGTCGAAATAAATAGGAAACAATGCATTGGGCGGGAGCCATCAATAAAATCCTTTTTATTCAGCAGCAATGGAATCTCTCTCTGAAATGTATAAACTAATTATACTTTTACCTAAACCCAAAAATCTAAGAAGTGTGAGCGTTTTAGTTTCACAGACTGAGAAAAAAGAAGCAGTCAGCAATCTAGTCCCTCTCGCTCTCTCTCTCTCTCTCTCTCTCTCTCTCTCTCTCTCTCTCTCTCTCACTCTCAGCACTGAGCAGAGATGACTATTTCCGTCCACCACAGCTCTCCCGAGATACAGTTGTAGGTGAGAACCAGAGACTGTCAGCGGAAGACGTATTCAATGGGTCTTTCTCTGCAGATAAAGTGTGAGAAAGGAGGCTGAAAGGTGTTGTTTATGGACCATTTGGGCCAGCGACCCTCACTGTCCGCCTGCACCAAATCAAAATGTAAAGACAAAGAGGAATCTAAAGCCACAATGACAGTGCATTCAATCCAATGTGTGTGTGTGTGTGTGTGTGTGTGTGTGTGTGTGTGTGTGTGTGTGTGTGTGTGTGTGTCTGTGTGTGTGTGTGTGTGTGTGTGTGTGTGTCTGTGTGTGTGTGTGTGTGTGTGTGTGCTCGTTTACGCGTGCTTTGCGTGTGTGTGTGTGTGTTTGCTCGTTTACGCGTGCTTTGTGTATGTGTGTGTGTGTGTGTGTGTGTGCTCGTTTACGCGTGCTTTGCGTGTGTGTGTGTGTTTGCTCGTTTACGCATGCTTTGTGTGTGTGTGTGTGTGTGTGTGTTGCGTATGTTTGTCGACAGGTGTCTCCGGGCTTAGCACACCAGCTCCGCGGAAACATTCAGGGGCCGTCCTCGGCCCAGAGCAGGGCAAATCTGTGAGGCGAATTGAATCGTGAGAGGTCAGACTCGCGGCGAAACCAATTTCTCTCTCAAATGCACATTCCCCACGCGCGCCGTCCTCCTCAACCCTGCAAATCCCGGCAGAAGAAACACCTGCGGTACAGCGCGCCGCTCACCTCCTCTGTTCTGTCCTCTGGGCAGATCAACGTGTCCTTCACCGAAATGTGTGTCCGTCAGGGACCGACGGAACGCGGGGAACAAGACCGACATGTGAGGCATGTGTGCAGAGCGTGGACGTTCCACCACCGAGGCTCGTCAGAAAACCAACACCAAATCTTTGTAACGCTGGTCACTGTCCTGAGCTGTGGACGCTTCCTGTTCAGGCAACACGTGCGCCTCTCATATTAAATTAATGATATGGTGTGTGTGTGTGTGTGTGTGTGTGTGTTAGCATGCATGCATGCATGTGTGTGTGTTGTGCAAAGTTAAACACTCGGACGATGCAGCGCTATGCAAGAAGGAAACGGCGACACAAGACGCCACCTTAGCGTGTCCCAGAATGCACCTGACACCCGCAACACGCGGCCCAAGCCGGGCGGCGCCGCCGTGCCGGGAGCTGCGCGGCCCGGGTTCGGGGCGCGGCCCGTTTTTAGCACGCTGGGCAGAACCTGAGACCCTGGAGTCTGATGGAGCCCCACGGTGGAGAGAGTGACAACAGATCGATGGCCGTGATTAATTAACTTCTAATGAGTTCATCTGAGCGTTGTGGGAGCCACAGAGTTGGATGAGACCCAGCGGCTGCCTGGCTGCCCGTGACCCAGCTCGTCCTTCAGTACCCTCGCCCTCCTCCCGCTATTGATCCAAAGGGAGGGGGGGGGGGGGATGAAGATCGCTTCTGTGGCCGGGTGGGTGCGTGTGATGCCACGGTCTCTCCTCAGGGGTCATTATATGGAAATGTCGAATCTGAAAATATGTATATTCTGTGGCAAGGTGACGCGTAATTGATTAGTTAACAAATTGTAATTTTCTTTGGCGCTGTGGGGGCAGCCCACACCAACCCAGGTAGCTCACGTTCTCCTCACTGTGGGTCATAAACAGGGTGGTGACCCGCCAAGAGCTGACCTGACTCTGGTCACCTAGCAGGTTAGAGGTCCAACATACACCAGTCTGGTCGTTAGCTGCCTCCCATAGTGAGGGTAAGGGTGAGGGATATGGGTGTGTGTGGGGGTGTGGGGGTGTGTGTGTGTGTGGGGGGGGGGGGGGGGGGGGGGGGGGGGCACAAGCAATGGAGATGAATGGTCACACAAACCTGGAAGTGGATTGGGGAGAATAGGGCTGCCTGTGAAGCTGGCCTATCCATACCCCCCCCCCCCCCCCCCCCAGCCCCCCCCACCGCACTCCTCCCCTCCCACCTCCCCCCAAGGACCGTGGTGTGAAGTCATTTGTCTCACGGTGAAATTAGTACCTGTGCCTTCATCCATCATGGGCTGACCCACTATTGATCGCCTGTGCGCCGTCTCTTCTAAACTAAATTATATTATGGGGAAAAAAAAAGAATCACAAATATCAGCGCCCCCCCCCCCTACCCCCCTCCCAACGTGTACACACATTTTGTCCCGCCTCAGTGAAAGTCTCATGATGACAAAAGATATATATATATATATATATATTTATATATACCCTAGTTATTTACCAATCTGTTGGGGTGATGCATTGACATCTCTGGGACTAATCCTGTTTGCTGCTCCTTTGTCTGAAACAAACCCTCCAGGGCTGATGCAGCCATCAACGTATAAATGTTTCAGAGCTGCGATACCTGCCCTGCTTTTAAAACTCTGTACCCAATACAACTCTAAATAAATAAATGCACTACAGCGGAGGGGAAAAAGAAAGAAGGTTCCAGCAATGAAAGAAATAAAAACAGAAGCAGGTCGCTTGTCTTGGCATTTCATTACAGAATCATGGATTATAGATGTGGGAAACGACAAAGGGTAGGACAGCGCTGTGGACTGTCTGCAGGCAGAGGGTCTGTCAGCACCCTGACAGCCGGGGGGGCGGGGCCACCCTCACATCGTAGGCCTCTCTCCTGGCCAGGTAGGAGTGTCTGACTCTCCATTAGATTAACCTGATAACCCCAAAGTCAAGATCATTTTCTGCATGCGTGGTTCAACGATCACCAAGCAGCGCATACTTGGCTCCATGATTGATTGAGCATCAGTGTGGTGACTCCAGACCATCCTAATGGCTCTGCTCTGAGGCACGGCTGTACCTCTGAACAGCAGCGCATACGGAGAGAGATTAGGAAGTTAAGAAGCTAAGTTTCCGTTATGTAATGGGGATGAGAAGGGAAGCGAAAGGTTGTTGTTACCTTACCAACTCCCCCGGAGGGTCAGATCAACACCAGGGGTGAACGACCTCCAGACTCCCACACCGGGGGGGGTGAACGACCTTCAGACTCAAGCCCCTCTGTGTCTCACTTCAGACCAATCAGCAGCCGACCTCGACCCACTTACCAGTCCCTAATCTGGTCCCCAGAAGTGGGACACTTTGGGAGGGCACAGCGCTCCATCACCAAGCGTAATCACAACACAATGAATGATAATCTTCATTTCCCGCAAAATGAGTTTGTGAAGGAAGATCCATAAAAACAAACGGGGGGGGCCCTGAACACACACAAAAAAAAGACACTTCCCAGACAGTCTACTCCTCCTCTTTTTCTCGTGAGAAATATTGCTCACTCATGCGTCTTTAACCGTGCGTTCTCTTAACTGACGCAGCGCAAACACAACACTGGCGTCATGTTTCCTTATCACTCTCCGAGGGCTCGTCTCTTGGCGCCCCCCCCCCCCCCCCCAACACACTCGTTCCCAACAATCAGGGGAGGTCTGTCCCACGCGTGGGGCTGCGAGTGCGGTTCCTGTGACGTGGCGTCAGCAGGCTGAACGCCGGACGCCCCACGGCCAGCCAGAGACCCGGCTGGCTTGGGCCTCAGAAATCAAGTCAGTTTTCGCCCCGCAGCCAAAGAAGAGACAAGGCTGCCTCTGAAGTAGCCGTGTTAGCACTCACCGCTAACACGCATCAGAAGTATTGATCGGCCAACACTGTCTCCGGTGGCCGCAGATCAGGTTTATGTGTGGAAGGAAAAGAAAACACTTCAAAGATTGCCAGTTCACCCCAAATAGCAAACGCAAGGTGGCGTGTGTTGCTGGTGAAACGTGAACCACAAGCTCCTGGCAGTCCTTTTAAAGTGTGTGGTACATCACAAGGGATATTTTGTTCAATGTCAATAACAACAATTTATTAGTAAAAAGGGTACCCGACATTTCAATTATAAATTATAAAGGCATGAACCTTTTTTCTCCAACCGCACAACACTCAACGCGTTGTTAAATTGGTTACGGGTCGACTTGAGATGAATATCACACATTCGTCTTCCTGTGCAAAAGCACTGCCACTGACTAATATGCCTTTCTTGTCCGGATAAAAAAAAGCCTTTTAAAATGGCAGCCCATTGTGAGTGTAATCCCACTCTCCTGGAGCGCGTCCTGAGTACATTATCACCTCGGAACCAGGACAGCCAGCACCTCGTCTCAGCTTCCCATCACGCCCACTGCCTACAGATGAGGGCTGTCTGGGGGGACGCCTGCAGAGCCAGCCGCGATCGGCGCCGGCCTGGGGTCGGATGTGCCTGGCGAAGCCCTGACTGTGGAGCCATCACGGGGACGGGCAGCGTCGGCTGCTCTTTGCCAAGTCAGAGGGAAACCGGCCGCGGTTTGAAGCACCACTGGGCTGTCCATCCGTACGGACGACAATCTGAGCGTATGATTACACATCTGTTAGCGGTCGGAAGGGAACGGATCCCACTTTACTAACTAACAATTGGGAGAATTGAATCATTCAAGTTACCTCACAGAGAGCTTCCTTTAAATGTAGAAAGTCACTGTGCTGTTGTCGAAGGAGGACAGGGCAGCATTATGGCTGAGCCAGTGAAAGTAAAAAAGGATGCAGAAAATGTGTCAACATATACATGTATATCGGGGCATTTAGCAGAGGCTTTTCTCCAAAGCGACTTACAATTAGTATATTTGTGGGGTTCGACATGTGGACAGTTGGAGGAGGTGGATCATGGGGAACGAACCACCGAACCTACGGTTAATGGACGACACGCTCTGTCCACCCGCTCTACCCACTGAGCTACTGCCGCCACAAAGATCAGTGGTATTGAAATAATAAAGTACAAGCCAATAATCACCGTCTGAATTTGTAATTCAAAAAACATCAATGAAGTATGATCACAGGGGGGGAATGTTCCACACACAGCAGTGTTGTAGTGAATAACAGGGGTGTTTTACATTATAATACATTTCATTATATACCCTTACACAGAGAGCACAGACAGGATCTGATTAATATACCTCTTCTTGTAGTTTACATGTTTGACCTCAGATCATCAGCTCCTGGACATGTGAATGTTTAACTTGACATGGTACAGCACAAAATGGCCACCGGAGTTAGCCCTGCCCCTTTCGTAGGATCACCTGGGCAGCCATGGCAGCGTTGGTTCCTACTGCCCACCCCAGAGAAAGACCCCACATAATATCCAGCACAGCAGAAGAACTACCGTGAACGTGAACTTGGTCTTCAGTGTAGGCCCACCATGGCATGGAAAAAAAGGAACAAAATGTTTACATACAATTTATACAAATCATCTCTAAAGTAGGACAATTAGGACCAATGGATATACATTCAAAGTTATATTCAAACCCAATGTATATACTGTATATATATGTACGAGTATTATATATAATGTAAATACACTGTGGTCCTACACATATAAAAAAATATATATAAAGATATATAGACAGTGTATTTACAT
>JAXIVH010000731.1:17500-37500 GCA_036785325.1 Urophycis tenuis | reverse complement strand
TCTTGCAGTGTGAGTTCAGTTCATAATGCTTTGGTCAACATCTAATTATGTTCATCACTTGAATATGGATCTGTGCTGAGTTAGTTGCATCTCCCTTCACTTTGTTAATGGAGGTCTCCTCCTGCCTGTTGGAGGAGATACCTTTCTGAAAGCATCATCCACATCACACAAACAAGTTTATCTTTGGTAGAATCTCCATAAAAAAAACAGGAAACTGGCCCAGAATCAGCCCAGATAGTAGGACTGCAGGATCAGAAGTTCTGCTAGAACATAGTAGGACTGCTGGATCAGAAGATCTGCTAGAACATAGTAGGACCATTTGTAATAACAGGTGGGTGAACATTTCTGCTGGAATAGTTCTTTTGTGCTTTCAGACCATCACTGGCTTTCAGACATTTGTTTATACAATCTATATCGCTTGAATAATGTATCATGTCGACCATGTCAAACATGACAGGTCTTTTGTGATCCAAGTGCCAATCAAGCACAGCCCGGTGATGAGTGAAGCGTATCAGAAACACAGACACAGACGTGTGGGCGTCACCACTTCATCTCAACCAGCCCATTGCCAAGGATTTAAGCCTGTGAAGATAGCCTCCAGTGTTCACAGTAATTAAGCTTCACATTTCCATTGATCTCCTCTCTCTCTCAGTCTCTCTATCTTCCCTCTACATCCTCCCTCCTGCTCATTCATTCTCTTTCTCCTCCTAAGGAGGGAAACTGGAATGAATAATGCAGGATTCCTGCATGTCTGTTAATTGGCCTGTCTGTATGGGTCCAGAGGGTTCCCACTGACCTTTGCAGAGATGTGCCAGTAGCCTGGGGCCAGATGCCTGCAGAGAGACAGCATGAAGGCTGAGGCAATGGGTTTCTCCGGCTGCAGAAGACCAGATCTTCTGGTGTCTTGCAGCAGGGGTGAAGAGGGGCCAAGCAGCTGATCATGATAAGACAAGCAGGACTGCTTGTCTGCCCTTGTTGACACACAATGCAATCCCTGAGAGCCCCGAGCCACACTACAGAACCATACGCTCAATTCACTTTGCAAACCTCTACTAGTTTTATCCATCTACTGATGGATGTCAGGAAAGAGGAGGAATTATTGCTATATGTGAAGGCGTCAAATTTGGTTTGAATACAGGAAGGCGAATTCCAGCCACACATGCAGGATTTATGTTGCATGTCCCCACCAAGGAGGTGGTGCTCGATGATGAAATGGAGAGAGTTCATTGATCAAAGTTGAAAAGATGAGTTGCTTACTTCATTTCTATCGTGGAGCATCATCCATCTCCCTCGGCTGGCCTCAGACAGCACCAAAAGATGTCCAATAGAGTCAGACGTGTAACAAATGCTCCCATCTCAGCATGGTGCCGAGCTCTGCAGATACCTAGCGCAGTGGTCCAGTCTGACATCGCAGAAGAACACGGGAAGGTCACTGCAGACACTGTCATATGTATTTATAGCAAGCGCTGTAGAGAATGAACCAAAATACGTTCCACGTATTGTTGGGTAGATAAGCGCCAAAAGCTGTTAATATCATGATTCAATACAATGGTTCCAGTTGACTTTTCATGCTTGAGAATAAGGACCTATTATTTTATTAAACACGGGCGGTTGTGGTTTTTCAAATGGCATTTTCTATCATTTGACTGACTGGTTAAGAGCCAACAGGGAAGACATTAAGACGTTGGCTGCATCTGTTGTAAAAGCCTGGCTAATCATGCCTGGTGGATCCCTTAACCGTGAATCCCAAATCAACCAGGAGCTCTTCAGATGTGAGGCCCTGTGTCTAGCAACCCAACGCCGTCCGATCACAAAGGATCCATAACCACACGCGTCTCAGAGACAATGTTTCAATCTGGGCAATCACACTCCCCTTAGCCGCAGCTCATTCTGTTCCCTTTTTTCTTATCTTTCCTCATGGTGATAAAGCATCATTCAATATTCATGCACCTCATTGCCAACACATTCATGCACTGCTAACATGCAATGTGACCTTGTCACCTCGTTTGGCTTTCATTCAACAGCGTATAAATAATTTGAACTTTTACTGGTTTGACAGTTCAAGGTGTGCACAGGGTGTCTTGGAGGACCACGGGATGATGGAGAACATCCAGCAGAAGGTCACAGAGCAGAGGAGAACCCGCAGCCCGGCACGGCTGCTGTGGAACAACGTCAGCCATCATCCTGACAAACAGACACTGTTTGAAAACAATTAGCCGGTGGTGCTTTGGTTTGGTTGGTTTGAGCGGAACAAGGAAGCTGCTGAGTAAAAATGCAGAGTAATATATAGTTATAGATTGTCAGAGGGCTGCTAAACAAGCTGGCTGGGTGTGATAGAGCATGAAGAGGCGTCTTTGTGTTTCTTATTAAGGAGGGAAGGCTCTAACCCACATTAAACTACGGAAGACAGAAGCTCAGAAAAATTTAACGTGAGCAGCTTGATCTGGCGCTGACTTTAAGAAAGATTGACTGAGCATTCCATCGTCACACTGACCCCCACTTAGGACACATCCATTGAATCAGGGCCATCTAAAGCATTTAAGGCATGAAAGTAGAAAATTAAAATGTGTATACAAAATAAAATTGTTATGTTGATGGTTCAAGGACATTTGTAAAAAAAAAAAAAAAAAGACAGAGCTATGCATTAGGATTCGAGTAGACCTTTGTTTAATTTTTTTGGAGGACATTGTGGGTCATGGATATCTTCATTGAGATGGATGAACCCATGTGGTGTTCCGTCCCTAGCTTATCCTCTGCAGCGCCGCATTTCTTCCTTGGCAACATTGATTATGTGCTTCACTTTCACAGAAACGCCATTAATTAAACAAGATCCCGTCAGACTCTGCACAGAGACCTGTCAGTTTACAGCAGCTCTGCCAGTTTGCTGTTTCATGACATGTAAGCCTCTGCAACACATCCAAAAGTTGATAGTATGGGTGCATGGAGTGAGGTATGAAGATCTAATTAGGAGATTTGACATCACATGATGACTGAGGCTCACACGTACTTTTCCCTTCCAATGTTGGCTGCCGATCGTCAACAGATAGAAATCTAGTTTGAAAGAATCAAACAGAATGTGTGGTATTAAGTCTCCCGAAAGACCTTTAAGACAGTGACTGTGTTAGAGAATGTAATACATTGTTGCAAGAAAAGGCACAGTTATTGCAGTGCTTGTGTCAATATGCCTGGGAACAATAAAATAACAAGAAGTGGAAAACTAAAGTAAGCCGATAATCCAGTCTTACGCAAAACTTTAAAGAGCTTCTGAGTCTTCAGATGAGGAAAAACACCACATACTTAACACCGTTTGGCAGGAAACGACGTGTCCTTGAGCATGTGGGAGACCACAAGAGAGCAAACGAGACAAATCTAAGCAATTGCCGGTACTGCACTGAAGACTGTCCTATTAAAAAGGAGACTCATTAAGGGGAGTAAAAAAAACATAATTTGATCGAATTCACCCCCCCCCCCCCAAAAAAAAAAAAAAAAAGTGTCTGTGTAACCATAACCTGCTCCAGAAAACTCCCAATGGCACAGAATGCCACGCTCCCAAGGCTTAACATTCACAACAAGGAAAGAACATGAAGATTAAAATTCAGGTTGGTGAGAGAGATTAGGACGAATGAACTACAGCAAATTACCTAATTCCATTTTGAAAAACTGTGTAATCGGCTTTATCTGCCATGCAGAGGTGGTATTAGTCCAAACCCCCACTGATCAAAAACCAAGAGGGTCTTAAGAAATGAGCAGCGTAAAGAGCTCCTATCTGTAGTAAGCTGATGCGCACCTGCCCCGACGTCCTGACAGAATCCCTCACCTCCGCGCTCAGCGGCAGCTGCAACATGCAACATGTCGGAGCCGCACTCGCCTCTGCCCTAAGTCTCCTCTGAGTCGCGGTGCCGCTCAAATCATTCAAGACAACCTTCGACTCGGATTAATTGCTTAGCATTTTTTGTCCTTAAGTGAGGAGCAGAGAAACCCCCTTGAAAGTGAGTTGAGAGACCGGCGTTATCGCGCGGCACACCGCATGCTAGCAGCTATCACTGGATGGGCGCACGCAAGGGCTTATTATCCTCACCTGAAACAGCTCCGGGGCCAGAGTGACAAACACAGATGCAGTCATCAAGTGATCAGAAGTGCTCTTTGAGCGGTGGCGGTGGTTTGGCCCCAGTGACCTGGGCATGTCAGCAGGGGAACGCGCTGCATCCCTCGGTTGTGGAGGCGCTGCACCAACAGAACAGACTGTCACTGCTGTCTTCCAGCGCATTAGACTAAGAGGAGTAATTCTAACCACGTTGCACACTGCAGAATGTGCGTCAGGGTGTTGGTCTACAGCCTCCTTCATCCCGCTCTGAACCCGAGACCCACAGAGGAGCAGAGCCTGAGATGTCGGTAACACTTTGCGGTGTCGGAGTTACAATGTATTCAGACAGCAGTGGGCGGTTACACAGTATATGTGCGTGTAACAGCCCTGATGTCACATGTGACTGACTGGTAAGTAGACCGGCTGATGAGTCAACCAACCAACCTCCACACAGAAAGATGGGTGAAGGTAAGACTGAAACATGGCCCATGTCAAACACTCTCACACACACAGACACGCACACACACACACACACACACACACACACACACACACACACACACACACAGACAGACCCACACGTCGATGCACACGCACATTCACACTCAAGGCACACAATCAAGGTCACACCATCACACCTGTGAAGTTGTATACAGGAGAGTACATCTCAAGCTCCCTCCCCTGTAGTCTGACAGACGGCCGCCCTGTCAGGCCTGATAACATACGACAGGTGAAGATGTGAAGCATCTACACCCACCAGTCTCCCCTTCCACTCCCCACCTGCAGCAGCACAGGCTGCTGCTCTAATGCATGCACGACAGGGACGGCAATAGGGCCTTGATTTATGAGTCTTAAGGCAAGTCCACATCGTCCATGTTTGAGCAGAGGAGAATCTAATTAAAGTAGAGAATGAATGGGGGGGGGGGGGGGTAGTGACAAACTGAAAGAGTTGAGAGAGAGAGAGAGAGAGAGAGAGAGAGAGAGAGAGAGAGAGAGAGAGAGAGAGAGAGAGAGAGAGAGAGAACGAAAAAGAAAGAGGCATGGACTGGAACAGTGGAAAGAGAGAGAGAGAGAGAGAGAGAGAGAGAGATACTGAAAGACTGAAGAAGGAGAGGTAGAGAGACATACCGAAAGACTAAGCGAGAGAGAGAGAGACATGCTGAAATCATAGAGAGAGAGACATGCTGAAATCATAGAGAGAGAGAGGTAGAGAGAGACATGCTGAAAGCATAGAGAGAGAGGTAGAGAGAGACATGCTGAAAGCATAGAGAGAGAGAGAGGTAGAGGGAGACCTGCAGAAAGCAGAGAGAGAGAATGAACATGGGAGTGAAGCAGCATTCTAAGAGCCCAGCTTAATGCAAACACGTCCACATTGACTTCATCCCAACAAGTTAATGAGGTTACAGACTGGGAGGGAAAACAACAACAAGAAAAAAACCTATTCTATCAGCACGTCGTCTCCTCCGTCCACGGAGGAAAATGAACTGTCAGCCATCCTAATGGTGGCTGCCTTTTGAACCCAGCCACGTTAATTAATACCTGCCTCTGGACACCATAATGAGACAGGCACTACAGCAGGAACAATCCATCCCTGTAATGTAACAACAAACACAAATGCATGTCCAGCTATGTGAAGATGCTTTGTTGATGTATGTATAAGTCTCACGACTCAGACTTCAGATGGATAGTCTAAATCGAATAATCTGGATGAATAGCCTAAAGTCTCACCTGCAAGCGCGTAATTGGCTAACGGCGAGCAAACTCTGGGCCGAAACATTTGGTAAAAGGAGCGAGAACCTCCAGTCTGGACAGTGCTCCTGGGAGGAAGAGCTTGACGGGGGTGTCAAACTCATCTTCACCCTTCACATGAGCATGATGGCTACAACCGGCCCCTCAAAGGGCCGTCTGTAACTGTGAGACTATACTAGTTTAACTACTCCTTAACATATTGTTAAATAACTGTCTCTGCATTTGATAATTATTTATTCAAGTGTATAAATATTGTACATGCATTCATATACTGTACGTGTAAATATATAGGGAAGCACTGGAACCACTGCAATGTCGTGGCAGGATTTTGCAGATGACAGCATTAAAATGCATTGTGGGAGATGTAATTCATGGCTCGCTCTCGCGGGCCACATACAATTATGTGGTGTGCCGGATTTGGCCTGCGGGCCTTGAGTTTGGCACATGTGAGCTAGACCATCCAGTCTGGACACTGAGAAGACATGTCTGTGGAGGCTTAAGTCAACGCCGTGGAGAACGGCTCCTGCAGAATTACACTTATCGAAGCTTACTAAGCCACCGATGGGAGTTTCTCTTTGGTGGAATATCTCCGTAAGGAAACAGCAAAAAGCTGCGACTCCACCCCTTCAGTTTCTGGTCTCCGGCCCAGGCTCTGTGCCGTCTCCCCCCCCCCCTCAGAGGTTCTGCTAGAACACAGAAGGTGTTCTGGATTCCAGGTTATTGCTTGTATACTGACTATAGTCAACCACACACTACAATGCATCAAATCTCAATAAGGTTTCAAGACAGATGACCAGAAATGACCAATGGGACCATGACCAGAAATTACCTGCTTATCTGGGATAATGAGAATATTTTAATATCCACAAATCTTTATCTGTGTCATCAGAAACACATTGTTTGTAAGATATTTTTTCTATCAAAGAGGGTTAGTGATTACTCTTCTAATTCAAGTGTGTTTTTTGTTTTGAAAATCAAATTAAACACCAATATATTCTTATGGCTGTGGCCTAGTATTGGATATTATCTTCTTGCCTGAGGAGTCCCCATCCATACTGGTGCACAAGCTATCATTTCAGTGGGCCATCTACTTTGAAAACATGGATACATCCAGAACACAACAAGAATCTAATGATCTCATGTGTTGCATTCTCACGCCAAATCCTCCATCTACATTCTGCTTAAAGGAAAGTATTAAAGTATTTATCAGCAAACATCATTTAACATCGGAAGCACATGTTCCACCTCCTGACCATGTATGTTTCCAAGGAGACATATTTCATCATTAATTCAGTAATCTCCAGTTGAGCTGGCGGCGCTCTGCAGGGCTCAGTTTGGTCGAGAGACTTGAAAAAATGTTGAACGTTTAAAGTCAAACCGTTTACTTTCAGCAAGTGGCAGATTAGGAAAGCTTTGGAGAAAGGGAAAAAAAAAAAAAGAAAAAAAAAAGCGAGATTTCTAATCAGGTCTCCAATCCTGCGGACGCACCGCGGAGCCTTGCGGTTTGGCCGGCCCGGTCTGCTCGTTGTCCACGCCTGCATCCCAGTGCAGGGGATGTGACTCTGAGGCATTAAGGCGTCCACAGAAGGCGCTGCACTTTAAATGCATGAGGTCACGACTAATTGACGCGTCTTCCCGTCCGACGATATTACCTCCCGGAATGTGACGGAACGCTGTGGGAAGAAGGAGATTGTTTAACTTTTACTTTTTTTGCCCCCCCTCAATGAATTTAATTTACACCCCCCCCCCCCCCCCTCTCTCTCTCTCTCTCTCTCTCTCTCTCTCTCTCTCTCTCTCTCTCTCTCTCCTCACGCAGGGGGGAAGCCTTGTGCTGAAGGTCCACACCTTGCTCGCTCTCGTGCAGAGTAAGGGGTACCAGAAGGGCTTGGCAGTGTCTCGTTCGTTGCGATGCTTGCTCTAGTGGAGATTTAACTGTGTCCTCTTCAGTCGGTGGCCCGCGTGACGGTGCTGCGCTCTGAGAGGACGAGGTGAGGAGTCAGGAGCCAAGCGAGCGTGCGGGGCAATGCTGTGGGTCAGCAGGTACACGCCCCCCTGACTAATCCCCTGCTACTGCTGTGTGTGTTGCTTACTGCCCGAACCACACGCATGCTGACACACAAACACACACGCAGACACACACACACACACACACACACACATGCTGACACACAAATACACACACACAAAACACATACATGAAGACCTACAGACCTACATGCCCCAAAAACACACACACACACACAATCATGCACACATGCACAACACATGCTTTCACACTAACACACAGAAACACACACACACACACACACACACATAAACACACACACACACACACGCCACACACACACACACACACACACACACACGCACACACACACATACAGGCACACACGCACACACATAGTCATGCACTGAGACATGCACTCAAACACAAAGTCTCAGAGAGACACACACATGCCCGAATACACACACACTCACCAGCCCACTCATAGACGACCACAAACATTGGGTGCTAAAAGCGAACGCACAAACAGAAACATGTATCTAGACCACTTCCAGCTTCAGAGTGTCATGAACCCTGGAGCCACTGGGACGTAACCACGGCGACAAAAACAACCACCTCGCCAAATGGAAATATTCTCTGGCCAGTGGATATATTTAGCACTTAGTAGGCCTCGCCTGAGGAAGAGCTAGGCTGTCCCATATGGTAGTGTACACACACACACACACACACACACACACACACACACACACACACACACTCACACAAACACATAAACACACACACACACACACACACACACACACACACACACACACACACACACACACACACATTAACACACACACACACACACACACACACACACACACACACACACACACACACACACACACACACACACACACACACACATTGACCTTACACACACACATACACACACACACACACACACACCCTTTTAGACAAACACACACATTCCTTTACATACACATTAACACAGTTTCTCTCTCTTCCTCCCCCCCCCCCCCCCCCTCCTTTGTCTCCAACTCTCTCTCTCCCCATCTCTCTCTCTCTCACCATCTCTCTCTCTCCCTGTCTGTCGCTCGGTTTCCCGGTAGGTTGGGCGGTAGAGGTTGGTGGTTCAGTCACTCCTGGCCATCTGCTGCTCTCTCCGTCCCCCAGCCAGGGCGACTGGCGTCCGCGGGCTCGCTGACAGGGCGCCAGTGAGACCAGTATTGGCCGTGGTTGTAAGCCCGGGATTAACCTGCTGCTCTACATAGCAGCCTGTCAGAGGACCCCACCGCTGACCCGACACCTGCAGCAGGCATGCCAGCTCACCGCTGACAGCTTTGATAACCCGCTTCAATGCCCCATCCACAAGAAAGACCTTGCAGAGTTCATTTGGTCTGCCCGGTAGACCTGGGAGGCACATCTCCATAACGTCAACCTCGCAGATAATACCACTTTGTCAGAATGTATACCGTGGTGGGCACCTTTCCATGGTGTACCTGGGATGACAGCACATGGAATGCTAATCAGCTATTCATTCTTTGTATTTGGTGAGCGACTGGGCTTTGCCCTGGTATGAATCCTTAAGTCAACAGTGAGAAGCAAAGCAAGTCATCTGAGTCCTCTCTGACGAAGACACGGGAATAGAAATAGCTCTTCCAGTAGGGGGCGCATGATACCTAAAGATAATGGCGTCTCCGCGTTCTTCCCAGTCTCCGGGGTCTCGGCGTTCCCAGCATAAACGTAAACAGCGCGGGGAATTGGTCTTTAGTCCAATCAGCTTTGGCAGTGAGCGTCGATGGCGCTTAATATTCTAGCGACTCTGAGGAGCCAACATTAACATATCAGGATGGAGCAGTGCGCGTAATTGTCCGTGCGTGTTAATGATCGCTCTCCACGGCGCTGGCCGAACCGTGGGACTTGTGTCTTGTAGAAAAAAAAAGAAGTCAGTTTGGTGTTTAAGTGGATGTTGTGAGTGTGATAAATACTCAGTAAGTAATCATTTATTTATTCATTACCAGAAACACTGTAAATAACCCCCCCCCCCCCCCCCCTAATATGTCGTGGCAAATTGCCCATTATAACATCAATTGTACATTTGGATCATTCGGAGTTCACAAAGTAGCCGGATGAGAATGAGAGTCATGCATGGCTTGCATGCATAACCCCTGAGCCCCTCCGCCCGACAGCCACGGTTCACCTGTCTTTGGACCGGTTCCGCCCGCAGCTGCGTGCTTCCCATGTCTAATCTGAATAGATCCCCCCCACCGTCGGCGCCCACCGCAGGCATAAAACATTCATTAGTGCGCAGTCCCTGATACAGACCTATAAAACATTCAACATTCATCTTTATCTCTCAGTCTCTTTCTCCCCCCCCCCCCCCCCCCCCCCGCCCACCCCCACCCCCTGCGCGTGTGTGCGCGTGCCCGGGTGTGCGTGTGTTTGTGGGCGCACACGCGTGTGTCTGAAGCGCAGCCCGGCCGCCCCGCCCTCTGTGTCTCCGCTGCCCTACTCTCCAAGCGTACTGTAGGCGCGCACCAGTGTGGCCAGCAGCATCCGTGCATTTCCACATAGCTCTGCTTGTCTATCCGGGAATACAGCGGGGCGATTGATTAGGCTGGATATTGATGCGATGCCAACATGGATTCAACCCTCAATTTTCGTTTCAGCGCTTGATTCTGCTCCTCGCCTGCGCATCACTTCTTTGAGCTCTCCCAGGGCTGTTGGCGCGTCCTGTTGTTGGGGAGGTGTCCCGCGTCGAGTCTTGTAGTGGTCGTCTCTCTTACGGATTTTACATTGCTTTAGTTGTGTGTTTCCCCTCGCCCTGATGACTGAAGTGGGATCCAGCCGGAGACGACGCTCTCCACTCGGGGAGACCTACGGCTAAAGTTTGAAGGGTGTGAGGGAGCCATCGGCTGTCCGCGACCTGCCCTGCCGTGGATGTGCACTCAGCGAACCATCGCAATAGGTAGCGGATCTGTTATCTCATACCACCGCGGAGAGGAAATCATTTTACTGGATTTACACTGATCCTGGATTTCCCTTCATCATGAAGGCTGCAGTTATTAATGGTGAGTATACATCAGTCCGTCTGATTCCTAAAGTGTTATTCATAAAGTTTATATTATTGGGGACTATTGCGCAAAGCATTCTGTTCCTATTCGGTGTTCACCGTGTGTTTTTACGGCTGCATCTAAAAAAAAAAAACTTGCGCCGGGAAGACGGAAGACAGACGCCCTGATTCCAGGAGCATTCTCCTCCTCCTTCTCCTTTCTCCTCCTCCTCCTCCTTTCTTCTCCTCCTCCTCCTCCTCCTCCTCCTCCTCCTCCTCCTCCCTTTCCTCCTCCTCATCCCCCTCCTCCGCCCCCTCCTCCTCCTCCTCCTCCCTCTCCTCCTCCCCCTCCTCCTCCACCTCCTTCTCCTCCTCCGAGGAGACGACACACGACGCACCGTGTAACGCACCTCAACACATCAGAAACACGTCGGACTTTGGGGGGCTTACACCGTGAAAGCCCATTAAAGCTACAAGACTGCAGGGTCTCGGTCGTGTCCACCCCGGCTCTCTCTCACCAGAACTTAGTGGTCGGTAATTGAGCCATTAGCCAACGAACCCAGTCTCTACCGGCTCGGTGCTCGGTGATGCTGCCCTCCATATGATATATTATATATTAACAACCCGCTGTCTGCAGTGGTCAGTATGTTCCTCTGCATCACGTGTCAACCGGAAATCACTATACAAGCGCTCTGTAATAATGCGCTCGGACTGCTGTGGTCTAATGACCCCCCACCCCCTGGAAAAGGGTGTCTGATGGCTGTTCTGTGACATGATGGCCTCATGGTTCTAGGTGACAGCAACGTGACTTCAGACTTCATCAACCTGATCACTGTAGCATTGGTGTGCTGTTCTTCTAGACAAACAATGCTTTTTTTTAGAGAGAGAGAGAGAGAGAGAGAGAGAGAGAGAGAGAGAGAGAGAGAGAGAGAGAGAGAGGCAGACACTGAGGGCGTGCGACAATAGCATTGAATCACCTGCAGTATGTATATGCAGGTTACGGAGAAGTTCTGTGTGCCGACATGTCGTGTTCTGTTGTTATGCTAATAACCCCCCCCCCCCAGCCCCTCCCTCACACGCCTCATAGTCACATGATAAACAAACACACTAGCACCCTCACACACACACACACACACACACACACACACACACACACACACGACCCCAAAATACACACAACGCACACAAAGGGATGTATGCCAAGACACACGCACACACACACATGTGTAGATGCTTATGCAACGTGCTGTGTGTGTGTGTCTGTGTGTGTGTGTGTGTGTGTGTGTGTGTGTGTGTGTGTGTGTGTGTGTGTGTGTGTGTGCGCGTGCGTCCTGCTCACCCAGCGCGTGTTGTTCATTACGCGGCTCAAGCCGGGGATTAGGCTGAGGAGGAGGCAGATTACGGCGGGCCAACAGAGCAACTCTTAGCGGGGTTTTTTTCTTTTCCGCATTTCACGACTTAATCATAAAATCGGAGGAAAAAGGGGAAAAAGAAACGAAGGAAATCAAAGGCGTGGATCTCGTCGCGCATTCCCTTTGATGTGTCAGGGCTGATGCAAACACAACTGCTGAACCACCCCCCCCCCCCCCCCCCCCCCCCCCCCCCCTCGGCCAGGGGTCCCGCAGTCGAACGGCAGGTTTTCATCACCTGGCTGCCGCTGTGTATTAACAAGCAGGGCTCCCGATGCACGCCTCTGGCCCTTCTCATCTCAGGAGCTCTTAACGGACCCCTCAGACGCCCACCACCAGCGCTCTCTGCAGTCAAGGGTAGGGAGTCTAGAATAGGGGTTAGGGTAGTCTAGAATAGGGGTTGTGTTAGGAGTGCTTAGTCTAGAATAGGGGTTAGGTTAGGAGTGCTTAGTCTAGAATAGGGGTTAGGGTAGGAGTGTGTAGTAGTCTAGAATAGGGGTTAGGTTAGGAGTGTGTAGTAATCTAGAATAGGGGTAGGGTAGGAGTGCTTAGTCTAGAATAGGGGTTAGGGGTAGGAGTGCTTAGTCTAGAATAGGGGTTACGGTAGGAGTGCTTAGTCTAGAATAGGCGTTAAGTTAGGAGTGCTTAGTCTAGAATAGGCGTTAGGTTAGGAGTGCTTAGTCTAGAATAGGGGTTAGGTTAGGAGTGTGTAGTAATCTAGAATATGGGTTAGGGTAGGAGTGCTTAGTCTAGAATAGGGGTTAGGGTAGGAGTGTGGTGTAGTGTAGAATAGGGGTTTGGATAGTAGTCTGTAGTAATCTGGAATAGGGGTTAGGGTAGGAGTGTGTAATAGTAGTCTAGAATAGGGGTTAGAGTAGGAGTGTGGAGTAGTCTAGAATAGGGGTTAGGGTAGTAGTGTGTAGTAGTAGTCTAGAAAATTGGTTAGGGTAGTAGTAGTAGTGTGAATTAGTCTAGAATAGGGTTGGAGTGTGTAGTAGTAGTCTAGAATAGGGGTTATGGCATGAGTGCTTAGTAGTAGTCTAGAATAGGGTTAGGGTAGGAGTGTGTAATACTAGTCTAGAATAGGGGTTAGGGTAGGAATGTGTAGTAGTAGTCTAGATTAGGGGTTAGGGTAGGGGTGTGTAGTGGTCTAGAATAGGGGTCTAGAATAGGGGTTAGAGTAGGAGTGTGCAGTATTAGTCTAGAATAGGGTAGTAGTGTCTAGTAGTAGTCTAGAAAAGAGGTTAGGGTAGTAGTAGTGTGTAGTAGTCTATAATAGGGTTGGAGAGTGTAGTAGTAGTCTAGAATAGGGGTTAGGCTAGTAGTGTGTAGTAGTCTGGAATAGGGGTGAGGGTGGGAGTGTGTAGTAGTGTGGAGGACTGTGTCGGTCTTGGTGTGATCTGATACCTGTCCTCCCTGTCTGTCAAGAGAAGCCAAGGAGGTCCAAATGAACGTTGAAAGCGTTGCAGTGGAACTGAACGCTTTCTCTGGGAGTTGATCCGTCACGCAGGGCGGCCATCTCTCCCTTCCAGTTTTTTTCTCCAATTAGATCCGTTACTGTTTTGGATTTGCGGAGCCAAATCCCTTGAATGCCAAAACAGTTGGCTGTGTTTCCCCGGTTTGTATTTGATCTAGAACGTAGACTAGGCAAAACAGTCCCTTTATGAGAGGAACTGGTCAGCAATAACTTCCTGTTTGAGGGAGGATCTAGTATCATGCCATGGGATTGCATGGTCTTGCATGACAATTCGGTAAAGCTGTGTGTCTGTGTGTGTATGTGAGTTTGTGTGTGTGTCTGAGGAAGAGAGAGAGAGAGAGAGAGAGAGAGAGAGAGAGAGAGAGAGAGAGAGAGAGAGAGAGAGAGAGAGAAAGAGAGAGGTAAGGAGAGAGAGGGGCATAGGTGTTTGTGAGTGTTCTTACACGAATGTGTGTGTTAATGGTCCCTTTTTGTATGTGTGTGAGTGTGTGAATGTGAGTGTGTGTAGGTGTGTGTGTGTTGGGAGAACACAGAGATGGTAAGCTACAGATAATATCAGCAAGGTATGAGTAAGTGGGACATTGGGACACCAACAGTCCTTCATACACACCGGGAACACGTCTGAGACGTGTCAACACGACAACCAGACGAAGGTGGCAGAAAGAAGCATGGAGCGATAATGAGCCCTCCGCTTCAGCCTTGAGTTATGCTGGCAACGTTCCTACAATAGGCCACCGTTGTGTGTGCGTTTCCCCCCCGGACCGGCTGGTCTAGAGGTTCCTCTTTGACACGGCAGAGATGCTCAAACGGAGGGACCAAGGTCACCGTGAGAGGGGGGCGCTTAAACGCTTAAACGCGACAAACACGCGGAGCTCAGGGCGTGGGACCTCAGGGCATGGGGCGCGGGGCTCAGGTCGTGGGGCTCAGGGCGTGGGGCTCAGGGCGCGGGGCTCAGGTCGTGGGGCTCAGGGCGTGGGGCGCGGTGCTCAGGGCACGGTGCTCAGGGCACGGGGCTCAGGGCGTGAGCGCGGGGTGCGGGGCTCAGGGTGTGGGACCACAGGGCGTGGGGCTCAGGGCGTGGGGTTCAGGGCATGGGTGTGGGGTGCGGAGCTCAGGGCGTGGGACCTCAGGGCATGGGGCGCGGGACTCAGGGCGTGGGGCGCGGGGCTCAGGTCGTGGGGCTCAGGGCGTGGGGCGCGGTGCTCAGGGCACGGGGCTCAGGGCGTGAGCGCGGGGTGCGGGGCTCAGGGTGTGGGACCACAGGGCGTGGGGCTCAGGACGTGGGGTTCAGGGCATGGGTGTGGGGTGCGGGGCTCAGGGCGTGGGGTTCAGGGTATGGGTGTGGGGTGCGGGGCTCAGGGCGTGGGGCTCAGGGCGTGGGGCTCAGGGCGTGGGTGTGGGGTGCGGGGCTCAGGGCGTGGGGCTCAGGGCGTGGGGCTCGGGGCTCAGGGCATGGGGCTTTCCGGAGCCCATCACTGAGCCTTCCCTGTTGGAACACGCTGCCAGGCCCCAGCGGGAAGCTGATGAGGTGTGACATCATTGGTCGCGGTTGTCGAGGCTGCGGGGCCGATGTCAACCGCGAGGTTCCGTGTTTCATTCACGCCGTTCTGTCTTTTGTTTCCAAATTTCACTCCATTGATCTGATGTGAGGCTGTGAGCACGCTGGCAGAGAATGTGCACGTTTGGTTTTTGTAACTTTTTTACAGATTTGTTTCGTTAAGCTTTTTTTTGTTCATATTTTTATTGAACAAAACACAGTGATAACAGTGGCACCGAGATTAAAGTGTAGTTTGCATTTTGACATTGATAATGAACCGAACTCTCACAATTCCATCAGCTCAGTGTTTCTAGGACTGCCGACGCTCTCTTCTGAGGGTCCATTGTACGGTCGCTCCGCGGTGCCCCCGGAATGTGTATTTTATCATAATTCTGGAGCGCCGGCTGAACAATAGCCCAAATGTAATTGCAGTCCAGGAAGGAATCCAAACCGTGGCTGGAGATGGGGACATGCTGGAAAGGAATAGAGTTACTTAAAAGGGCATTGTGGAGGGGATCACATTGCAGGCAGCTCTTTAAGAGCAATGGAGATGAACAGGATCTGGTGGTGGGGCAGTCCACGCCAGGTTTCCAGGTGCTCAGTTTTTGGTTGGTCTGCTTTGTGCCCCTGAAATCCTCTTTGTTCACCGCAATAGGATTAGGCAGAGTGTACTGCTAATATATCTTTGTAAACCCAAGCAGCAGACTTAGTCTTTCATCTTTTTATCTGGAAAAAAATGTTAATTGACGCCCTCACACAAAGACCCATACAGATCAATGTAGGTTTTTAAAATAATGATGTGATAATGATGTGATAATTAATGAATGTTATCTTGGGAGGCTGATATTATTCATATCCGCGTCGTTTGCACATGGACCGCTGTGCAAATAGCGCTCACAGCGTTAGACGAAAGCTTCATGTGCGCTGTTGGTGGTTCTGTTTAAACAACTCTTTCATGGACATAAAGCCACGTACAGGCTGAAGAACAGCTGAGCATGGTTTTCGACCGACGCCTACATTCTAGATAGACGTGCACCTCCTCGCCTTCGGTTGAGTAAACATTTGTGTACATGGCGACCTCCGTATTGAAGTGAAAACACATTTGAATCCGGCTTCCTGTTCAGCGTCAGTGGTATGGCTCGGGAGACGCCAGCGTGTGGCTGGCAGAACCAGCAGCAGGCCACCTAGGAGGAAATCCGCTGTATCTCCTCTCATTAGCAGAGGAATCTCTCCACCCTCAGCTAATGCTGTTCATGCATATGGGTGTAGATAAATACCCCAAAATATGGCTGGGTACGATTCCTGTATCTACGCACACCCCCCCCCCCCCCCCCCACACACATACACACACACACATACACACACACACACAACATATGCAAATGCGCACGCACACGCACGAATGCACACAAACGCATGCATGCACAGACGCAAACACACACACACACACACACATACAAACACATGCACACACACACACACACACACACACACACACACACACACACACGCACACACACACACACACGCACGCACACACACACACACACACACACACACACGCACGCACACACACACACACACACACACACACACACACACACTCGCCAATGCTGAACAGATGGAGGTCTTCCTGCAGGTGTCTCACGCAGCTCCTCAGTCCCCAAATGACAGAGAGAGAGACGAGTCTGTGTGTTTATGTAGAAGCCAAAGGGTCATAAGCAAATGAGGCAGAATATATTTTTTTATGTTTCATTCCTTAATCCCCCCATTCTGTTAATATTAAGAGTTGGAATGTTGGGAAGGTCAGAAAAGAAGAGAAACACATGTTACATGTTTAACCCTAGCCCTCATTTTTTACATGCTGCCAAGTAAGCAGCCCTGCCCATCACATGCACACGCATACGCACGCACACACACACACACACGCACACACGCGCGCACACACAGACACACACACACGCACACCCCCACACACACACACACACACACTCAAATTATGTATAATTATGTACAAGGCTATATAAATTATATACAATGGATCATATATTTAAGGATTCATCCATTTATTAATCCATACGTTAATAGAGAGCTAAAGTTATTTAGTTTGTAGAGGTTTACATATGCACGTTTATTCTTGGTGCTAGATGCGTTTGTGAATATGTGTTTTGCAATTTTTGGGGTTTGGGAGTGGAGGGATTTATGTACATCCTTAAAAAAAAGCCCTGGAGCTGCAATATAATATCCTGATCCTTTAGTGGCGCCTATTCACTGCAGAGCAACCCCTAACCCCCCATGTGTACGGCATAAGGATGTCCTCAGTCAGCTGTCCTTGTGAGGACATGGCTATAAGGATGTTATCGTAAGGATAGGCACCTAAGACACCCCTTAATTTAATGTCCTCATAAGACTATCCTAATAAGGACATCTTGATAAGACAGTCCTCATAAGGAAGTCTTCACAAGACACTCCTTATTGTAACATCCTCATAAGACTATCCTCATAAGGACATCTTCATAAGACACTCCTTATAAGGAAGTCGTCATAAGACACTCCTTATTTTAACATCCTCATGAGACCATCCTAATATGGATGTCCTAATAAGGACATCTTCAAATGACAGTCCTAATAAGGAAGTCATCATAAGACAGTCCTTATGCGAATGTCCACATAAGGCTGTCATTATAAGGGCTCACAGCTCCAGGTGACACGTGTCCACCAGTTTGCACGAACAGGAAAGTCCCGGGGGGGTGTGGGGTGGGGGGGTGAACACATCTGTGGACTCCTCTCACACGGCACTAACATTAGAACTCTATCTCCACTCACAGGCACGGAGGCAGCCTGCCAGTCTGACAGACAGGCGGTTTCAGCTTCTGCGGTTTCAGCCAGATCAGCAGTTTCCCGGAGGCTCTTACCGTTGTAGCGTGCTGCGTGTCTGGGGCCTGGTTGTGGCAGCTCTTCTCCCGGCGAGGTGCTCCTTAACGTGGAGGTTCAGGGTCGGTGGTCCTTCTGACTGACTGTGCAGGCGCAAACAGGTGTACCACGCCCCCCCATTACCGTGGCAACACCGATGATATCACAATGGGGAGGCTGAAAGATGGCCTACTAAATTGTTCATTAGACAGAAGCTGCTCTTAAATTAGACGCGACAGTGGAGCCTTTGGCAGCCTCATAACTCAGCAGCCTCGCGCTTCCCTCTCGCCGAACGGCCCCTTCAGCAGGCCCAGCTCAGATGTAGGTCTGCTGTTCTGAGGTACGGACGAGAGACGGTCGCTGCGGTATCTGTGCTGTCAAGTGGGATACAAAGAGTTGACCGTAAATCCCCAAATAAGGTCTGGAGCATCCATCTTGAGCCGCTGTAAAAAAGAAAAAAAAAAACTTTAAAAAAAAACGCAGGCTCAAACATGGCAACATGGTTGTGTGAGCTAGTGATGCTTTTGTTATTGCTGTAAATGTCACAGCATTGTCCGTTTCAGCTTCAATATTTGTAATTGTAGTTTGAGACGAGAACTTCACACTTTGTGGGATCTCAACAAGGCTTGGTACGTTGCTGTCATTATTATAACAATAGCATTGATACTTGTATTGGTATTGTTAGTGCTGGGATTCCACAGTAAGCATAAGCAACATGACGCCAGAGGAGCCAACTGCAGTGGCTGGGTTTCGTTTTTTTACGAGGCCGGGCGATACTTACGAGAATGAACTCCTATTTTCTAACTTCGCCAGAATTGACATGGCTACCTGGATATTGTTTGTGTTTTGTTGCGACAAAATGGAGCCATCATTTCACAGGAATAGCTCGGATGTTGTGATTGGTCCACGGACGGCGGGAGGCCTTGGGATGCAGTGTGTTGTGTAGCCACCCAGGTCACCTTCATGTGCACGTTCTACTCATTTGAATCTGTATTCAGACTCCTCAAGGACTGCTGGTGAAGGTTTGTGGCTGGCGTGAATAACCTGGGGTGCACGGGAAGGATACATATTGCATGGTAATTTGAGAGAGTGCAGATTTGGGCAATGGAATCCGCAATAGAATCACGTTGTACTAAACGTGCCAGTCAACCATAATGTTTTTCCGTAATGTTTTTGTTTCAAACATGCAGATTTAATGCAGCAGGTCATTTCAGAGAAACCTGGTGGAAAACAGTCGTAAACATGAACATGATGTGTTCGTCATTTTGCCACCAGCCTCCATCTACCAATTTGGGACTGCTCCGGTCAAATCCCTGTCGCTGAGAGGATAGGCTCACGCTGTTCAGACCTATGAAGCTCCACCCAGGCAGCGCTTAGTAATGCTGGCTGAGAGAAGGTTAAGCTCCTCTGACTCTCTTACTCTTACTTACACTTACACTTACTTGCAGTCTTACTCGACAATGCGCGCTACCATAGAAAAGGTACTATGTAGGTGGTGTGGGCCCAACCGATTGGACCAGTTGATGACTTTGAGTTGAAGCTGAATGGGGTTCAGTTCCACTCTAGTAGGCAGTGAGTATGGAGGAACCATGGAGGACCCACCAGCACCAGCACATGGTGGCGGTCTGCAGAACCGCGTGGTTCTAACACGATGCGTACAATGCATCAATGTACAACATCATACAACATCACACAATCATCATCATACATTCAATCACAACTGTAAGACTAAATATGCATATGGTACAGGTATGAATTACAAAGA